>AWOL01S0001212.1:46759-63972 GCA_000715115.1 Nicotiana otophora | reverse complement strand
CCCCCAATTTCTCCCTTAGATTTTATCAACCAAAAGTCCAAATCAAGAGTAGAATCATGAATAGTAATGAAATCCGAGTTAAAAGAACTTACGCAATCCAAGTGGGTGAAAATCGCCTCAAATATTGTCCCAATCTGAGCTCCTAATCTCAAAATATGAAAAAATAAACCCTTAAAATTAATACACTGCCCAGTAATTCTCAATTCTGCAGACCCCAACTCGCATTTGCGAGCTCGCTTTTGCTACAAAAGGCTTGCTTCTGTGAGTTTCACTAAAAAGCCGACCATCCGTTTCTACAACTACATTTCCGCTTCTGCAAGCATACCAGCGTACCAAAACCTAACTCTCTGCACTTGCGGACATTGCTGCCCTCCACCATCCTTCGCATTTGTGACCCCCAATCTGCATCTGCAGACTCGCACCAACGGTTCAAACCTCGCAGGTGTGGAAACACCACAGTCGAACTGCTAATCCAACCTAAAATTATTTGAAACCCATCCAAAACTCACTCGAGCCCATCGGGCCCCCTCTAATTGTACTAATCGGTCCCAAAACATAACACGGACCTACTTGAGGTCTCTAATCATACAACTAACATCAAAATTATAAATTGCACCTCAATTAAAGCTTAATAAACTAACCAACTTTCAAACTTTCACAACTCATGATGAACCATGTCTAACCAACTCGCACTGACCCCAAATTTTACACACAAGTCCTAAATGACATAATACCATTCTTGAGGAGGCTCACAGTTCACGGTATCCCATTCACTTAGGTGTCACGAAGATGTATCGTGACTTGAAGCAGCACTATTGGTGGAAAAATATGAAGAAAGACATTATTGGACACATCTCTCGGTATTTGAATTGTTAACAAGTGATGTATGAAGATCAAAAACCAGGTGGATTGACTCCAAAGTTGGTAATACCGGAGTGGAAATGGAAGCGCATCAATATGGACTTTGTGGTAGGCTTTGCATGGACCTTGACAAAGTATGATGTTGTTTGGTTGTTGTGGACCATTTGACTAAGTGCGCACATTTAATTCCGGTGATGACATCCTATTCTTCAGAACGGTTGGCTCAGATTTACATCCGGGAATTATCCACCTGCCCGGTGTGTCCATTTCTATCATTTCAGACCAAGGCGCGCAATTCACATTGCACTTTTGGAGAGCTGTGCAGCGTGAGTTAGGCACGCAGGTCGAGCTGAGTACCACGCTTTATCCTTGGATGGATAGTCTGATCAGACTATTCAGATTTGGAGGATATGTTGCAGGCATGCTCTATGGATTTTGGGGGTCAGTGAGACTAATTTCTACCTCTAGCGGAGTTCACCTACAACAACAGCTATCAGTCAAGCATCCAGATGGCTCCGTATGAGGCCCTATATGGGAGGCGATGTCATTCTCCGATTGGTTGGTTTGAGCCCGGTGAGGATAGATTATTGGGAAAATATTTGATTCGTGATGCTTTGGAGAAGTTGAAAGTGATTCAAGAGCGACTTCGTACAACGCAGCCCAGGCAAAAGAGTTATATGGACCAAAAAGTTCGAGATGTGGCTTACATGGAAGGTGAGAAGGTTCTTCTTCGAGTGTCGCCTATGAAGGGCGTGATGCGATTTGGGAAGAAGGGCAAGTTGAGCCTGAGGTTTATTATCTCGTTTGAGATCTCAAAAAGAGTTGGGGGCTGCTTATAGGCTTGCATTGCCTCCTAGCCTAGCAGGGGTACATCTGGTATTTTACGTGTCCATGCTTTGGAAGTACCATGAAGATAGATCACATGTTTTAGACTTTCGCATGGTGCAGCTTGATGATAATTTGACCTATGAGAAAGAGCCGATGGTTATTCTAGATTTGCAGGTTCGGAAGTTGAGATCTAAAGATATCTTCTATGAAGGTGCGTTAGAGAGGTCAGCCAATTGAGGAGGCTACTAGGGAGTCCAAGTCCGATATAAGGAGTAGGTACCCGCACCTTTTTGCCAGTCCAGGTACATATCTATGTTCATTTGAGGACGAATGTTTCTTTTAGAGGTAGAGAATGTAACGACCTAATAGGCCGTTTTGAGAACTAGCTCCCTTTTCTGTATTTTGAAGTTTTCACAGCTCAATTTGATAATTTATTACTTACTTGCGCGGTCCGTGTCTATTTTTGGAAAGTTTATATTTGAAATTTTGAAGAAAATGTAATTGTTTTATTTTAAAATGACTTGAGTTGACCGCGGTCAATATTTTTGGTAAACAACCTCGAATTTGTATTTTGATGATTCCGGTAGGTTGTATGATGATTTTGGACTTGTACGCACATTTATTTGGGGTCCCAGATGACTCGTGACAATTTCAACACTTTATGTGAAAAAATTGAAAACTGAGTTTAAACTTTGAAAATCTTGAGTTTTAAAGATCGATTCTTGATATTTGATGTTATTTCGATGATTTGAGCTTGTGAGCGATTTTGTATGATGTTATTAAACTTGTGTGGATGTTCAAATTGAAGTCCGAGGGGATCGTGTGAGTTTCAGATGTGTTGCGGATGGATTTGAAATCGTTGAGAATCTGCTAGTGTGCATGATCTGTAGGTCTCGTATTTACAAGAACATGTTCGCAAATGCGAGCCTCACATTTGAGATGTCAGGCTCACAATTTCAAAGTGGGACTGGGAGATGAGGTTTCATTTTTGTGAAGAACATGTCACATTTACGATCAGGAGGGACTTCGCATTTGAGACTTAGGTGTCGCATTTGCGACATTGGTGGCTAGGCACAGCTTTGTTTCTGCGAAGCATGGTCCGTATTTGTGATGAAGGGGGTCTTCGCAAATGTGAAGGGAGAGTCGCATTTGCGACAGCTGAAGGTATTAGTCACTGTTCGCTTTTGCGAATAATGGTTCACTTTTGCGAATATCGTAATTGCAAATAAGAGTTCGCAATTGTGATATCTGCAGCTAGGTAAAATATGGGAATTTCAGGACTTAGTTCATTTTACACCATATTTTGACCCTAGACTGCATAGAGGCGATTTATGGAGAGCAATTTCTTCCTTGATTCATAGGTTAGTAATCTTAACTTGTTTTTGTTAAATTTCAATTAACTTTTCATGAATTTCATCATCAAATGTAGGATTCTTAAAGTAGAAATTGGGGGGTTTTGGGTAGAATTTAGGAATTATTGAGATTTAGACCTCAAATTGAGGTCAAATTTGGAAACAAATCACGTATTTGGGCTCGGGCTGAATGGGTGATCGGGAGTTTTTCTTAATTTCAGATTTCAACCACGTGAGTCCAGGTTTTCTTTTATTGACTTTTTTAATTATGTTAAAGATTGAACTTTTTTCATTCGATGGTAGTTTCTAAAACTTGTTTTGACTTTTTTGAATAACAATTGACTAGATTCGATTAGTTTGGAGGCTTGTTCTAAAGAAAAAGCCTGTTGGATTGTTGATTGTGATTCGGAAAGAGATAAGTATCTTGGTTAACCTTGATTTGGTGGAGATAGGGTAGAATCGAGTCTATTTGCTATGTGATCTATGTTTTGGAGGCAACGTATATGTAAGGTGACGGGTGTATATACATTGGCTATGGGATAAGCATGAGGGTAGAATTAGCCTTATTTGTGCCATGTTATTTGTGTATTATGTCTTTCATGATTTAGATAGATTGTGTAATTCTTTAGTTTCTCGTATTCATATTATTTCCTATGTTGAGATTATCGAGATATTAGATATTGAGATCGTTAAATTATTGATTGGTTGTTGGTACTAATTGTTGAAAGATTCTCATATGACGAGTTGTGTTCAAATAGTATTGTTGATGTTGAATTTTCTTCCTACCTTATTTGGTAATGTGTTGTATGTGATTGCTTAGTGAGAAAGAGTGCAATGCATAAAGGGTATTGTCGTGCTTGTGAGGAAGAATCAAATGCACGAAAGGTGTTACCGTACTTGTAAGGAAGAGTAATTGTGCACGAAGGGTATTTTTGTGCCTTATTTATATATTAAAATTATTGCTTGAGTGAACGTGAGGATATACACGAAGGGTATTTCTGTGCTTGTTATCATTTTATAATGTGAGAATGAGAGTAAAGCATGAATGGTGATGCCATGCAATTATTTTTACATTATAATGTGAGGATGAGATTGAAAGCACGAAGGGTGATGTCATGCAATTTTATTGATTTCATTACTCTTTACTTTGATATTTGGAACGTGGACTTGACTCTGTGGTTTCGTTATTCCCTTTTGAAAGAGGCTTACTCAGTGACACTTTATTCTATGTTTCCGTTTTATGCCCCTTTATTTGTGTACTTGTTATCCCTTTCACTTGTCATTATTCCGTTGTGATATTTGACACTCTATCTGTTATTTCGTTATTTCTTCATATAGAACTGCACAGGTTTATTGTAGGTGTCTTGTCTTAGCCTCGCTACTGCCTCGCCGGGGTTAGGCTCGACACTTAATGAGTATAGGCTCGACACTTAATGAGTATATTGGGTTGGTTGTACTCATATTACACTTCTCCACTTGTTGTGCAGATCCGGATATTGGTACCAGCGGAGTCACGAGAGGTGCTTAGCAGATACCGGGTAGGTGATTCGAGGTAGAGCTGCATTATGTTCGCAGACCTTGAGTCATCTTCTAATTTCTATTGTACTGTTTTCATTTTTCGGACAGTGTTATATTTCTTTCAGAACAGTGTATGTAGTAAACTCTAGAAACTCATGTACTTGTGACTCCACATCTTGGTATGGTTTAAGTTAGATGTTGGTTTTACACTTATTATGTTTATCTCTTTTACGCTATGTTATTATCCTATTGTTAGTCATTTATTGCAGTTCTTTCGTATTTTAATGTTGCGTGTTATCTTGCCTAACGAGCGATGTTAGGCGCCATCACGACTCAGATTGATTGAAATTTTGGGTCGTGACACCTAGAAACACCTATTGATAGAACAGTTTTAATTATCCTTATGAGAAATTCTTAGTCATAACCAAGTGACAAACTGTGCTATCGAAACCTCTGCGCAGAGGAGACAGTATTTTTATCCCAAACTGTGACAACCACACAAATCTTTCTAAGACAGACAAGACCATATATCATCTTCTATATCCAATAAAGGTCATGAAAACAAGATTACTAGTACTACTTTATCTCACAAATGATCATTTTTTAACATTAGTTCATCTTTTTCTTTCACTACCAACAAACAAACAAACAAACAAACAAACAAAAGAAGAAGAAAAACAAGCATGCAAGAAATATTTCTAAGAAGTTAAGACTCTATGAATTACATTAAGGAATTGTTCATGAGCAGTGAGCTGAGGGAAATGGCCTCGAGTGTCGATGATCTCGACCGTTGATTCTCCCTTGATGTTGGTGTGCATGAAGGTAGCAACTGAATTTGGAACAGCAAAATCAATCTTGCTCTGAATTATGGTACACGGGGTGACAACCTTTTCAAGAATGCCTCGATAATCACTGAGAAAAACTGTTTTTGCCAAAGGCAATGCAACTTCAACTCCCATTCTTTTCAAACATTTCTCGAATTTCTCAACAGAGGGAGGATCACTTGGATCCACAGCTATACGAGCAAAGCCTGAACTCCAATCGCCGTAGTTCTCCTCAATGTTTTGAAACATCTGCTCCGTATCTGCTATTTCGAAACCTCCTACATAATCTTCCAAGTTAATGAACCTGTACGGCCAGGGAAAAAAAAAAGGAGTTGTTAGGCTAGATTATTTTGAAGACACACAAGGACCGAACAACAGGTGTATAAAGGATAAACCGTATCTTTCGACAGTTTCGACCTATTAATTTACAGAAGATGTTAAATATTTGCAAGAAAAGTTTAACTTTTTCGATACGGTCTAACTCTGATGATGAACAGTGGGAGGAGGATGCAGTCTTTGGTCAGTGGATTCAATTGATACAAAAGTTATATACAGGCGAAAAATTACTACTCCAATTTAGATAATGTAGTTTAACTCGGCACCAAGTTTAAGAAAAAAAGATAACTTTTAAAATTTGTGGTCTTAAAAGCTTAAGGGGTAAAAATTTTGTGGGGCCATGATATTTGTGTGGTTATAAAAGCTTCTCGGATAAAATGGATAAAATAAAGAGTTTAAAATTGAATTATTTCCAAATTTAGAGATGTATTATTTATTTTGAAACATAATAAAAAGAAAATTACTTTATCTAATTCAAAACAGAGGGAGTAAATTTTTTAATAAATATGAAATTTTAAACTTATAATTTTAAATGTGTAGTGATTTCCGGTACTAAGAACCATAAAAGATTGAATCTATCAGGCGTAAGTTTTGAATGTACATCTAACGATGAAGTTTTCTTAACTAAAACAAGAAAAAGGAAGGTTTGCCGTGGCGATCATTCTACTCATTAGTTTTTACCACTATTAATAATACTTCCTTTTACCTTTACAAGAAATTAACTATTTGAGAAATTAACTATTTCTTTTTAAGTGAAAATTAAAAATTTTATCCAAACATTTATTTCGAAAAAAAATAAATTTTTTTGGGAAAAAAGTAAATAAAAAAGAATTATGGCCAAACGAGCCCTTAAAAAACCTTTACCTAAAGGTGCAAGGCAAAGTGATGAAAATTGCATTCCAAGTGAAGAAAAAAGAAATATTATTTCTTAATGCAGACTCATAGAGCTCTTATTTCCTTTACTAGGAAACATCAGAACCCAAACTATGCAGAAATATACAGAAAAAGAAACATAAACATATACAGGCATGTCGGTACAATGAGCACCTAAATTAATTTTTGTTCGACTTCTGATAATTTAATCGAGGATGGTTAAAATTGTTTAAGACGATAAAATAATTAAGTAAATAAAAGTATGCTTCTTTTAGGAGTTTAAACTTTTAAATAAGACAATTAGAGCATACAAGAGTGCTAGATTCGACTATTACCCACCTAAAAGAAAGAAAATATTTCGACCAAATAAAAAGAGTGAGGTATAGATAAAAATATAATTAAGTATTTAATTAAAAAACAAAAATAAAATTAAAAGTAGTGTTCTCATTCTAACACAAAATAACCTGGGAGAAGATGCAACAAGGATGAGCCTGTTGAAGAGATTCGGTCTTTTGATAGAAGCAATGCAACCAATGATGCCAGACATGGAGTGACCCACAAAAATTGAAGAATCCAACTTCATTTCATCCGCGAGAGCTATTAAGTCATCAGCAAAAGCTTCATAGGAGGAGTATTTCTCAGAGTCAAAAAGACTTTGATCTTTAACTGCACCAGAAAAGCTCCAGTCAAAGAGGAGAATCTGGTAATTAGACATGAGTTTGGGCAATATTTTATCCCAAACAGACTGGTCTCCTCCATACCCATGTGCCAGAATTATCGTTTCTTTTCCTGACCCTACTATTCTTGCTTTCATCTTTGTGCTATGCAATATCACCATCTTTTCTTTTATTTGCTTCTAGTCTAGTAGGAAGTAGAAAACAGAACAAGTTTATTGGCTTTATTTTGTGTAGTCTGTGGCTACACTTATATAGGAAAGAAGGAGGTTTATTGATATTATTTTAACTGCTAATGTCAATATCAAGAGAAAACCATCGTTAGATTTAATATAGAGTTATCTTTTGCCGGCTCTTTGATATGGACAACGATTCGATTATAATGTACAAAATGACATTTCTTTATATAATGGTTGGTTTAAATATAGGAAAACATACAGGCTGATGTTGCTAACAGGTTCGCCTGAAATCTAGTAATATCAAAAACAATCAGACCTTATTTATATATTAAGAAAATCTACTTATATTTATAAATATTGAATAATAAAATTATTTATTATTATTCATTAACTTGGGATCGTTATAGAAATTCATAATACTCGAATTCTGGATCTGTTAAGTTGAAATTGATGGGTCAATCCCATGTGTAATATGGCCATTAATTTGGCTTCTTTTCAAATTTGTGGACCAAGTTTTCATGACATTTGTCATGACATTATATCCACTATAACAAATTTGTGGACCAAATACTATAACAAATTTGTGAACCAAATTTTCATGACATTTGTCATGACATCATATCCACTTTTAGGCCAAGGAATTCTTACTATAAATAGAGCAGCTTCTCCTCATTTGAAAACACACCAAAACAAAGAGAAGCAATAGAAGTTGGAGAGAGTAATGCACAGATTGTAGTCTGTGAGATAAATAGTCAGTGTCAGTAATATTGTAGTGAGATATTTTAAATAAAGAATGTTATTTCTTTTAAAATTGTAGTAGTCTCTTGACACTACTAAGTTATAATATTATAGTGGTAATATTGCTCTGCTCGGGGTATTGTATTTACTTCGTTAAAAGAGTTGGTGTCATTGTTACTCTCTTGTGTCATTATTATTTTTCGTGGATATTATTTCTGGGCGGAATTATTATTTTTCTCAACAACGTGGTATCAGAGCCATGGCAAATAATGGTACACTGTCTTTTCAGTATCCTCGTCTCACAAAAGATAATTATGAGAAATGGTGTCTACGTATGAAAGTCATTCTTGGCTCCCACGATATGTGAAAAATCGTAGATAGTGAGTATGCAAAACCCGATAATGAGGAAGCTCTGCCTCAAAATGAAAAAGATGTCTTGGCAAAGACAAGGAAGAAGGATTAACAAGCCCTCACGCTCATCCACCAATATTTGGATGATGTCATGTTTGAGAAGGTGACATATGCTACCACCTCAAAGAAAGCTTGGGAGATTTTACAAAATTTTCTTCAATGAGTTGACAAGGTGAGAAAGATAAAACTTCAAACTCTAAGGGCTGATTTTGAAGTTTAAAAAATGAAAGAATCCCCAAAAGTGAAGGGTGTTATAAATCAATTAAGAAGATACGGGGAGGACATAGAAGATGTCCGTGTGGTAGAAAAGATCGTTCGCACTTTAACACCTAAATTTAATTTTGTGGTGTGTGCTATTGAGGAGTCTAAAGATTTAGACTCTATGCTGGTAGAGCTATTGGAGGGTTCTTTACAGGCCTACAAAGAAAAGTTCAAAAGAAGACAAGAAGTGCCACTGGAGCAACTTCTTAAAACTCAGGCATCCTTTAAGGATTATGGAGGTAAAAAGAGCTATCGAGAAAACGGACGAGGACGAGGCCGTTGTGGTCATGGAAGAGGAAGAAGTAATGGTAACAACTTCAATAATGAAGTTAAAATCCACCAAACATTCAGAGGTCGTGGCCGTGGACAAAGAAGAGGAAGAGGACGTGCCTACTACCAAGAAAATAATGGACAAAGGTATAGCAAATCAAAAATTGATTGCTATAATTGTCATAAACTTGGCCATTACTCTTGAAAATGTTATAGCAATATTGAAGAAAACGCTAACCTTGTTGACGACAAGAAATAAGAATATGAGTCAACGTTGTTGATGGCACTCAAGGAAGAAGACAAGGATGATTGCAGCTCGTGGTATTTGGACAATGGAGCAACCAATCAAATATGTGGATGCAAAGAGAAGTTTGTGGAGATCAATAAAACAATGATAGGTAATATTTCCTTTGGAGATACCTCAAAGATTCAAATCGAAGAGATATGTACAATTCTGATCTCCTGTAAAGATGGTAGTCACAGCCTAATTCAAGATGTTTATTATATGTCAAAATTAAAAAGTAATATTTTGAGTTTGGGCCAACTTCTTGAAAAGGAATATGACATCCACATAAAAAATATGTATCTTTGGCTTAGAGATTCAGGTGTAATTCTAATTGATAAAGTGCATATGGCAAAAAATAGATTATCTTCTCTGAATCTTAAAACAATTGATGTAAAGTATTTGAACGCTGATGTGCAAGATGAATCATGGTATTGGAACACGCGATTTGGGCACTTGAATTTTGAACCACTCAAATCAATGGGAGAAAAGAACATGGTGCATGGGATACCATCAATCAACCATCCCAATCAATTGTGCGAAGCTTGTCTTTTTGGAAAACATGCAAGGAGCAGTTTTCCAAAGGAGGCCATGTCAAGATCAATTAAACCGCTTCAGCTTGTTCACACTGACGTGTGTGGATTAATCAATCCACCTTCCTTCGGTAAAAGTAAATACTTTCTACTTTTCATTGATGACTTTAGTAGAAAGACTTGGGTTTATTTCTTGAACCAAATATTTAAAGCTTTTGCTGCATTTAAATTTTCAAAGTACTTGTGGAGAAAGAAAGTGGCTATGAAATAAAAGCTTTAAGGTCCGATAGAGGAGGCGAATTCACTTCAAAAGAATTTAATGACTTCTGTCAGTCTCATAAAATTCGTCGTCCTCTAACGGTATCTTATTAACCCCAACAAAATAGAGTTTCAGAGAGAAAAAATCGAACGATTCTTAATATGGCTAGATGTATGTTAAAAGCTAAAAATATGCTTTTGGGCCGAACCTTTATCTTATGCAGTTTATTTGAACAACAGGTCTCCAACAAGGAATGTTAGAGATCAAACCTCTCAAGAAGCATGGAGTGGAAGAAAGCCAAGTGTTAAGCACTTTAGAATATTTGGGAGCATAGCCTATGCTCATGTGCCACATCAAGGGAGAGCGAAGCTTGATGATCGAAGTGTCAAGCATGTGTTTGTTGTCTATGATACGAGTTGAAAAGGCTACAAGCTATACAACCCAAGTAGCGGTAAGATGGGGGTGAGTCGTGATGTTGAATTTGATGAAGAATTGGCATAGAATTGGGAAGCTCGGGAAGAAACTTCATATGATTTTCTTCCATACTTTAGCGATGAAGAAGAACCAGAGACCGTGGAAATTGTGCAGGATATAACTCCACCTCCTTCTCCAATCAATTTTGCATCTCATTCTTCTCAACAAAGTTAAAATGAGCAATCGCAAAGGACAAGGAGCATTCAAAAGCTCTATGATGGCATAGGAGAAGTTACTAATTTTAATTTTTTATATTGTCTCTTTGCTGACAGTGGACCAATGAACTTTGATGAAGCTGTTACAGACAAAAGGTGGAGACAATCCATGGCGGAAGAGATCGAGTTAATAAAGAAAAACATCACTTGGGAGTTAACAACTCTTCCCAAGGGTCATCGCGCAATTGGAGTAAAATGGGTATACAAGACAAAGAAGAATGCTGAAGGAGATGTGGAGAGATACAAGTCACAACTTGTGGCTAAAGGCTACAAGCAAAGGTAAGGCATTGACTATGAAGAAGTCTATGCACATGTTGCCGGTATGGAGACGATTCGTTTACTGATCTCTTTAGTGGCGCAAATGAAGTGGAAGATCCATCAACTAGATGTCAGGTCAGCCTTCTTGAATGGATATCTTGAAGAAGAAGTCTATGTTGAACAACCATTGGGCTTCGTGGTCAAAAATAATTAAGATAAAGTGTTGCGGTTGAAGAAAGCTTTATATGGATTAAAGCAAGCCTCACGAGCATGGAATAGTTGTATCGACAAGTATTTTCAAGATAATGGGTTTACTCGTTGTCTCCATGAATATGCTCTTCACCTTAAAGTTCATACTAGTGGAGATATATTACTTGTTTGTCTTTATATTGATGATCTTATTTTTACGGGTAATAACCCAAGTTTGTTTGAAGCTTTTAAAAAAAATATGTCCCGTGAGTTTGAGATGATAGACGTAGGGCTCATGTCATACTACATGGGCCTAGAAGTAAAGCATATAGAGGATGGAATTTTTATCTCTCAAGAATGCTATACAAAAGAGATATTGAAGAGGTTCAACATGCTTGATTGCAACCCCGTGAACAAACCGATAGAAAGTGGGACAAAAGTGTCCAAGTTTGATGAAGGAGAAAAAGTGGATCCCACATTTTTCAAAAGTCTTGTGGGAAGTTTGAGGTACTTGACTTGTACCAGGCCCGATATACTCTTTGCAGTTGGAGTAGTAAGTTGCTTCATGGAAGCTCCTACCTCCACTCATTTGAAAGTCAATAGAAGAATTCTTCGTTACCTAAAAGTTACGATTGACTTTGGGTTATTTTATTCTTCTTCTAGTGATTTTAAGCTTATGGGATTTTATGATAGTGATTATGCGGAAGATATTGATGATAGAAAAAGCACAACTAGTTTTGTGCTTTTCTTGGGCGATTCTGTTATTTCTTGGAGTTCAAAGAAACAATCCATTGTTACTCTCTCGACTTGTGAAGCTGAATATACAACAGCAACATCTTGTACATATAATGTTATTTGGCTGAGAAGATTATTGAAGGAACTCAATTTGCCACAAATTGAAGCTACAGAGATTTGTATTGATAACGAATCCGCACAGAAACTTGCCAAGAATCTAGTGTATTATAATCGAAGCAAGCATATAGATACAAGGTATCACTTCATCAGAGAATGCATTGCCAAGAAAGAGGTAGAACTCAAATATGTGAAGTCTCATGATCAAGTAGCGAACATTTTTACAAAACCTATCAAACTTGAAAATTTTCAGAGATTGAGATCAAGACTTGGAATGAAGAAGAAAAATCAAAATTAAGGGGGAGATTTGATGGGTCAATCCCATGTGTAATATAGCCACTAATTTGGCTTCTTTTCAAATTTGTGAACCAAGTTTTCATGACATTTTCCATGACAACATATCGACTATAACAAATTTGTGGACCAAATATTTATGACATGTGCCATGACATCATATCCACTATAGCAAATTTGTGGACCAAATTTTCATGACATTTGCCACGACATCATATCCACTTTTCGGCCAAAGATTGTTTGCTATAAATAGAGGAGCTTCTCCTCATTTGAAAACACACCAAAACAAAGAGAAACAATAGAAGTTAGAGAGAGTAATCCACAGATTGTAGTCTTTGAGATAAATAGTGAGTGTCAGCAATATTGTAGTGAGATATTTTAAATAAAGAGTATTATTTCTTTTAAAATTGTAGTAGTCTTTTAACACTACTAAGTTATAATATTATAGTTGTAATATTACTCTGCTCGGGGTATTGTATTTACTTCGTTAAAAGAGTTGGTGTCGTTGTTAGTCTCTTGTGTTATTATTATTATTCGTGGATATTATTTCTGGGCGGGATTATTATTTTTCCCAACAACGTGATATCAGAACCATGGCAAATAATAGTACGCTGCCTTTCAGTACCCTCGTCTCACAAAAGATAATTATGAGAAATGGTATCTACGTATGAAAGTCATTCTTGGCTCCCAGGATGTGTGAAAAATTGTAGATAGATGGTATGCAAAACCCGATAATGAGGAAGCTCTGCCTCAAAATGAAAAAGATGTCTTGGCAAAGACAAGGAAGAAGAATCAACAAGACCTTATGCTCATCCACCAATGTTTGGATGATGCCATGTTTGAGAAGGTGGCATATGCTACCACCTCAAAGAAAGCTTGGGAGATTTTATAAAATTCTCTTCAAGGAGTTGACAAGGTGAGGAAGGTAAAACTTCAAACTCTAAGTACTAACTTTGAAGTTTTAAAAATAAAAGAATCCGAATGCATTTCGAATTATTGTTCAAAAGTGAAGGCTGTTATAAATCAATTAAGAAGATGCGGGAAGGACATAAAAGATGTCCGCGTGGTAGAAAAGATCATTCGCACTTTAACACATAAATTTGATTTTGTGGTGTGTACTATTGAGGAGTCTAAAGATTTAGACTCTATGCTGGTAGAGTAATTGGAGGGTTCTTTACAGGCCCACGAAGAAAAGATCAAAAGAAGACAAGAAGTGCCACTGGAGAAACTTCTTAAAACTCAGGCATCCTTTAAGGATTATGAAGGTGAAAAGAGCTATCGAAGAAACGGACAAGGACGAGGCCTTGGCGGTCATGGAAGAGGAAGAAGTAATGGTAACAACTTCTACAATAAAGTAAAAATCCACCAAACATTCAGAGGTCGTGGCCGTGAACAAAGAAGAGGAAGGGGACGCGGGTACTACCAAGAAAATAATGGACAAAGGTATGACAAATCAAAAATTAATTGCTATAATTGTCATAAATTTGGCCATTACTCTTGGGAATGTCGTAGAAATGTTGAAAAAAAAGCTAACCTTGTTAACAACGAGAAAGAAGAATATGAGTCAATGTTGTTGATTGCACTCAAGGAAGAAGACAAGGATGATTGCAGCTCGTGGTATTTGGAGAATGGAGCAAGCAATCATATGTGTGGATGCAAAGAGAAGTTTGTCGAGATAAATAAAACAATGAGAGGTAATGTGTTCTTTGGAGATACCTCAAAGATTCAAATCGAAGGGATATGCACGATTCTTATCTCTTGTAAAGATGGTAGTCACAAGCTAATGCAAGATGTTTATTATGTGCCGAAATTAAAAAGTAATATTTTGAGTTTGGGCCAACTTCTTGAAAAGAAATATGACATCCACATAAAAAATATGCATATTTGGCTTAGAGATTCAGGTGGAATTCTAATTGCTAAAGTTCATATGGCAAAGAATAGATTATTTTCTCTAAGTATTAAAACAATTGATACAAAGTGTTTGAAGGCTAATGTGCAAGATGAATCATGGTGTTGGCACATGCGATTTGGGCACTTGAATTTGAAGCACTCAAATCAATGGGAGAAAAGAACATGGTGCATGGGATACCATCAATCAACCATCCCAGTCAATTATACGAAGCTTGTCGTTTTGGAAAACATGCAAGGAGGAGTTTTCCAAAGGAGGCCATGTCAAGATCAACTAAACCGCTTCAGTTTGTTCACACTGATATGTGTGGACCAATCAATCCACCTTCCTTTGGTAAAAATAAATACTTTCTACTTTTCATTGATGACTTTAGTAGAAAGACTTGGGTTTATTTCTTGAACCAAAAATCTGAAGCTTTTGCTATTTTTAAAAATTTCAAAGTACTTGTGGAGAAAGAAAGTGGATAGGAAATAAAAGCTTTAAGGTCCGATAGAGGAGGCAAAGTCACTTCAAAAGAATTTAATAACTTCTGTCAGTCTCATAGAATTCATTGTCCTCTAACGGTACCTTATTCACCCCAACAAGATGGAGTTGTAGAGAGAAAGAATCGGACGATTCTTAATATAGCTAGATGTATGTTAAAAGCTAAAAATATGCCCAAGGAATTTTGGGCCGAAGCTGTAACTTGTGCAGTTTATTTGAACAACAGGTCTCCAACAAGGAATGTTAGAGATCAAGCCCCTCAAGAAATATGGAGTGAAAGAAAGCCAAGTGTCAAGCACTTGAGAATCTTTGGGAGCATAGCCTATGCTCATGTGCCACATCAAGGGAGAGTGAAGCTTGACGATCGGAGTGTCAAGTATGTGTTTGTTGGCTATGATACGAGTTCAAAAGGCTACAAGTTATACAACCCAAGTTAAGAATATATGGTATCCGAAAAATATATAAAATTTGTATAATTTTTGTATATTAACATACAAAATTTATATGTATACAAAATAATATACAAATTTTATAAATTTTCGGCTATTATTTTTACAGCGGTTATACAATATCATTTTCTCATTGAAAACTGGCACAAAAAGGGATATTTTTAAGATCAAAATTTTAGGAGACATTATCTAAAAATGAGGAATTAAATTGATAATTTGCGTTATCCAATAAAAGGAGAGGAAACATTTTGCTTCAGAGCAGAAGATTTGCTTCGTGAATCAGAGTTGGTTAATATCATTAGTTTTTGAACACATTCTGTCAGTGAGGCTAAAGGTGCTCCACTTTAGCATACTTAAGGGACTAAATATGCTCAGAGTTATATTTGAAAGACAAAAATAGATCTTCCTTCAAAGATAAAGGGACAATATTAGTCAAAAACTCTAATAATTACTGCAAAAGTAAGAGAGTGCTTCTCTTTTACTTTTTGCTATAAAATTATCTTCGGCATGTCAACTATAGAACATTAATTTGTTGCTTATTAGTATATATTACCTCGTCCAATTTTATGTGAAAATATTTTTATTTTTTTCCACTAAAAAGAACATTTTTTCATCTTTGAAGATTTTGTGTTTATTGTTTTCGTTTTATTCTCATTGCTATGATTGTTGTGATTAAGGCTGTCCAACGGGACGGGCCGGGACCCGCGTCTCGTCCTGTCCCGTCCCACTTAATTTTAAATGGGATGGGCCCATGTTAAACGGAACACGGGATGGGACGGGATGGCCATTTCGTCCCGTTTATCCCGTCTTGTTTCGTCCCGTCCCGTCCCGTCCCGCCTGTCCCGTCCCGTCTTGTTTCGTCCCGTTCCGTCCCGCCTGTTCCGTCTGTCCCATCCCGTCCCGTCCCGTTCTGTCCCGTCCTGTCCCGCCTGTCCCGCGCCCTATTATTTTTGTACATTATATATAAGAAACTTATAATCTTGCTTTTCAAGATTTTTCTAAGACCATGGTTAGAAATGATGTTTTTAAATTTCAAACCGAATATCTTCAGTATATTCGTTGTGTATTTTTTCACTTAGATTGTAAAGTGTCTATCACATCTTATATAGGTTGTAGTCCTAATGGTTGTGATTATTTAGCTGTTATATGTCATTGAGTTGATCATCACTGGAACATGCAAAAACTTATTATTGGTTATACATTTGTTAATTCAAAACACACTGAAGCATATATTGAAACTACTATTCTATAAATTGTTGATTTTTATGGACTCATTGATAAAGTTTTAACTATCACCTTAGATAATGCTTCTGCTAAGTGCTAACACAACTGCAGCAACTAGCTTAATGAAATGATTGTAAAATTAATCCAACTTATGCACCGGCTATTAATAAAATGATTGCAAAATTTAAAAAGTATTTTTCCCCATCTTTAAAATTAAGAGGTGCAAATAGACTTGTTCGTAAAATTTATGAGAATTTAGCAATTCAAGAAAATGAACAACCATCTCTCGAAGACTGCCAAGCTAACATATATTCTTATGTTAGATCAATGTTTGATAAATATAAATCTATGAAAACAACAGGTGGTGAAACTAGGGAAGAAGAAGAATACAATGAGATACTTAGGACTGGGAGTTATGACGACATGGAACTCATGGAACATCAATCAACATTGCCAATTCCAGAACAATGTCCGAGAGAAATTATAGATAAGTTACAACGAAGTTATATAGGAGCTTACAAATATTACTATGATAATTTGTAATCGGCTACTAAGAGGCCTAGTTCAAACGGAACCCTTCCTAGAAGGTGGCTGCGTAGATTAGATGCTCTTCAAAAGAATTATATTTGTATGTGAGATTTGAAAGTTCTATTAATAAAATAAAAG
>AWOL01S0001212.1:0-45564 GCA_000715115.1 Nicotiana otophora | reverse complement strand
TCTTACACTCTTACTTAGTTACTTAATGGCTTGAAATTATATTAAATAAATTATAACTCTATTATAAATTTATAATTACTAGAATATTTCATTACAAGTCTTTTGTTTTAATATTTTATAATTCTTTACTTAGTTTTCTAATTTTCGTTTAATTTTTAAGTTTATTAAACAAGTCAAAAAACTAGTTATTGCAAACTTTAAAAACTTAGTCATTGTCAAAAGAATAGTCGTTGCCAAACTCAATGCTTAAATAATTTTTTTTTTAAAACGACACTTAAGGCCCACGAACCCGTCCCGTCCCGTCCCGTCCCATCCCGTTTGTTAGCGGGACGGGATGGGCCTACCGTCCGTCCCGTCCCGTCTTGTCCCGTTTGTTAGTGGGACGGGATGGGCCTACCGTTTCGTCCCATTTATCCCGTCCCGTTTCGTCCCGTCCCGGCTAAATATCGTCCCGTCCCATTAATTTTGTCCCGTCCCATCCCGTCTCATCTCGTTTGACAGCCATAGTTGTGATTCACGGTTCATATTTTATTAGAAGAGAGAATATTAAAAGATACGTAGTTAACATGTGCATACATATTTAGCTTATTTGTAAACAAACTTTGTTTCTTTATTAAATCTCTCTTTAGTCAAATATGAGCGCATAAAACGATAATGAGAAGTAGTGATACTCTGCTAGTACTTCCTCTATTGCATTTTATGCGACATTTTTTTCTTATTAATCTTTGTAAAAAGAATGATATTTTTATATTTTAAAATATTTTAATTTTAAACTTCTTATTTTACTTTTAATAACATACTTTTATAGTAAAAAACAAATTTAAGAGATCATCAGCTTCAAAATCCTTCTTTCTTCGTTAAATTTAATACCGAGTCAAGCAATACTACACAAGTTAAATATTGAGAGCTTTGGTATACAGTAGATAAAAGGTTAGGGTGATCAAAGTGATGAGCTCAGCATGCATTGGATTAGTAGAGGCGAGGAGAGGAGAGGGCAAGGAGTTGTCAATCTCGCCGGCCACCATTCAAGCTATCGCTAGGATTTGGAATTGGAATTAAATGGAAGAGAGGTTCTCTTTTTTTTTTAAGGTCAGAAATGGAAGAGAAAGTTAGCTTTGACATGACTACAACTAGAAGATGTGAGAATGGAAGATGAGATTTTAATTTATGAGGCTGTTGTGATCATTTATTGATCTTTTAGTTTCTGTTGAAAATTTGCAGGACCAATAAATTTTGTAGGCTGCCACAGCCTCAATATATACGTGAGAAATATGTGTCTCTCCTCTTCATTTTTCCTATTTCTTTAGATTTTAATTTTTAATTTTTAATTTTTAAGTACAGAAAAAGAAGAAGAAAATATTTATATTTTTGTGGGTAACTAATGGCTTACCCACAAATAATAGTGGCAATATATATCAGTATAATTTGAGAAATAAGGAAGGTGCCAAGTACCAAAAAAAAAACTTGTGATTGAGAATTATATTTTCAAAGACTAAATGAAATAAATGTCTAAGGAGGATAGCTGGTCAGATAATAAAAGGTCGTCAGCAGCCTTTTGGTTTGAAATCAAAGTGCCATTTGCAGTTAGGAGAATGGAGAAAAATGGTTCTCCGTATGAATCACCAAACATTGCTGTCATAATTGTAAAATCCTTTTAACTAATTTCATTTCATTCTTCCATTTTTGGCTCTTAGCTGCTTCTGTTTTTGTTGGGAAAAAAATGGCCTTTTGGGCATAATACACCTATGTGGGTGGCTTATTAGGTAATTTAACCCTAAACATAAGTATAATTTATATAAACACCATTGTGGATGTTTGGAGACTCACACATACAACAAAAGGGTGGCTAGGATTAGTAGTTCTCTGCATCTTGCCATGAGGGTTTTAAAATGTGGAGATAGGGATTTCATCCACCACATGAGTATTCCCGAACAATTAGTGATTCGAACCAGATTGTTGCACTCGGTTCGCTTCCGCTTTGGAGAACTACCATAAGTCAGGGGCGGCTCAACAACATCTCAGGCCTAAAGCAACGCCTTAATAAGGAGCCTTAATGGACAAGCGAGGATGTGAAATGAAAAAAATGAGAACGTGGTTTTATAAAATACAACAAATTGAATGAATTTAACGTTGATTGCATCACAACTGAAATGGGAGAACTCGAAAAACATACGACCTCTGTCCCAACTTATGCGACTCCTTTTTTTTAGTCATCTCCCTTTCTATATTTGGTAACAATTCAACTTTAGATTTTCCATTTTACCCTTAATGAGATTATTTCTAGCCCACAAATTTCTATGATTTATTTTAAATTACAAGTTTCAAAAGTCTTCCTTTATTTCATAAACTCCATGTCTAGTCAAACACTTTCATATAAATTGGGACGGAGAGAGTATAATTTATATAAGGAAAATAAATGATAAGTTAGATTATTAGATATAGTTACGTGACTAACTAATGAATAGAGAAATATAATTCAGTAGAAACGTAAAATTAGATTGACAGAAAAATATTTTGGTTATATTAATTAGCGGAAGAAATTAATTGCAATATTACAGTTTTAAGAAGTTCCATTAAAGATAAGGAAGAGAATTGTCAAAAATCTCTATAACCTCTGTGTATATATCTATCCTCGACAAGACAACAACGACTGTCATATCTTGAGTCCCTATAACAAATTCCATTTAATTCTTCTATTTCCATAATTACAAGGCTAAATCAAAAAATTCTGTTTGGTGTCATTTTTTACCCTAAAATTTGAGTAACAATTAAACTTTTATTGTGGTTTAAGGATATGTGATTTAAACCAACACCAATTAATAAACAACTAATTAAATAGATAAATTGGATAATAAAATAAATCAAACCGATCTGCAAATAATGCCTCGACCTCGATTCGAGATAGTCTCGAGGTTAGTTAATAAGAACAGTAGAGGATGGAACAATCAGTGATGAACAGTAAGTAAGACAAAGAAAACAGCGTATATGTATATTCTTATCAGTGAATCATTATGTCCTACAAATGATTGGAACTCATCTTTATATAGTAGAAAATACCTAATTATGGTATGTCTCTAATTACAGAAGGAAATCATATAAACAACTAGTTAACCGCTTCTGATTTGGTCCGTTCCGAGATTCACGCCGTGATCTTCGACCGGTTACTGATATCTCGTCATTCCGTTATTATGCTCCCCTCGAAGTCGGTCATATTTGATCTCGATTGTTGTTGGACTCGGTCTCAACGTACGCTTCGATCTCTAGGCTCGATGTCTCATCTTCGAGCTCGGGTCTGATTTATTACGAGGCTACCCCGATGCAACTCCCTTGTCTTGATCAAACAGTAAAATCGGGTAGGCCCGATTTTGACCTTATACAGATAGTCCCCTCGTTTCTTGGAGTGTAACAAGAAAAAACGAACTGAGCCTTTGATTTAGTACCTCGATCAATTATGACGTCAATATCATGACGTAAGCGACAGAAGCGATTGAAGCGTCGCGTCTGCTCAGTTCCCAAGATTATTAATTAACGCCAGTTGATGGTCGGCTACCAGTACTTTCAAACCATCAAAGTGGCAATTATAAATAGACCACCTTCATAATCTTTTCAAACTTTACTTTCAAACTTCTTCTAATCTTCAAAAGCTCTTCTATTCTCTTCAAGTCCATCAACTTTGTCGATTGCCATTTCCCAATCTCTTATTAAAATGCAAATTCCGCCTTTTCCTTCCTTAAACCTCATATAGCAATGGAAAAAATATCAAAGACCGTTCCTCAAGAAGAAAAGGCCTCCTCATCGCGGCCGGCCGGTGGCAAAATACTGGTGGAGCCACGTATCGAAGAGTGCATTCCCGGGCCATGTGAACTTACTTCCAACTTTAAAGTCAAAAAACCCTCTTCGGTTCCTAGCTGATGCGAGCCCATGTCTAGATACATCTGTTTGATATCCGCAGGCAATCTCGAGCAGGTGAAAAAGGACTGCCACTGGGAGAATAAAAAGGTGGTGATTCCTACCCCGAAGAGGACATCACCACTCATGTGAAAGGGTTTTTAAGTGAGTATACTTACCCTTTTACACTAGGTTCCGTCGATCCTGTCATAATCGACTTCTGCCGCCAATACCAGGTAACCCTAGGCCAGATCTACCCCTCTTTTTGGCGTATTGTCATTTTGCTCAGATTCTTCTCTAGCAAGATCGAGGGGATGTATTTTACTCTCAATCATCTCATTAGGCTATACAGCCCCTGTCTTTATCGGGGCGGACTGATAAGGCTTCAGCGCCGGGCCACGAAGGTGCTATTCTCGAGCATAGACAAGGACAAGGACCGAGGATGGATGTGCCGATTTTTCTGAGTCAGGAGCTCCGATTTAATCCCCGTCGAGAAGATGTCATTCCCCGAAGAATGGAACATGAAGCGTAAGTAGAATTTCATCGATAACGTTTGATTACTTGTTATGTTTCCTTTACCGCTTCTCATCTATATTCTTTTTTATGGTGCAGCTTCTCCCTGGTTTCCTGGTGCAGTCCCGGACCTTGCAGGTTGGGTTCGAAAACTGGTTTCATTTGGCCAAGGGTCGATGGGAGGCCAAAAATAATGGTAAGTTTCCTTGTCCGTGTTTGATGCTTTCTTGTGAAATACTTCCTTTTAGCTTGATTTCTTCTCATACAGGTCATGGAGATAATGTCGTTATGAGGCTGCCTCCCCTCGGGGAAGAGGAGGTCCCGATGCCGACCAAAGATAAGAAAAGGAGAAGGGCATCGCCACCTGATACCCCAAGGCCAAGAAAAGCAGGGCTCGAAAGTCGAAGACTAATCTCGCCTTTCTGCCTGCCGATGTAGTCCAAACGCTACGAGATGAAGATGAGGAGGGAGAAGATATATCGACTGCCTGCTGGTGGCTCGGAAGAGGGAAAGCATCGAAGCTTCGAAAGCTGCTGAGACGGTGATGGTCGAGGGGGTTTGGCCGCAGACTGAGGTGATCTCGGGGGAAGGTCCAAGCAGAGTCCCCGAATTATCGGGTGGTGATGATGCCTCTTGCCGTGATGAGCAACCGGCGGGTGTGCGCGAAGGGTCTAGTTCTGAGGCCCTTCAAAGAGAAGAGAATTCCCCAAGTGACTCACTCGGGGCAATTAATTTTGACGATTCGCCGCCCGGCCGCACGTTCTTTGAGGGGTAGTTTCGGGATGCCCGTTCCATGGGGACCCCCGATGTGGGGACGACCCCCCGAAGGGGATGATATATTTTGTGGTTGCTTCACGAGGGTCGATGATGTTTCCAACCTTGATGCATCACTCATGTTTTTTGAGGCTCAGCGGCTTCTGAACCAAGTGAGTTTTAGCCCATGCTACCATGTTTGCGTTTGTTCTTGTTTCTCTAAATCTGATTTCCTTTCTTTCTGTACAAGCTACAACGCTCCATTGAGAAGTGTCTTCCAAGTACCGAGCTGAGCTGGCCCGATGTGAGGCTGATCTCAAAAAGCTTACGGAGGAGAGAAACACCCTCAAACTCCTCTATGTGCAAAAAGAAGAAGAGATCATGAGCATTCGAGCCGAGCTGACAAGAACTTATCGAGATCAGACCGAACTCATTGAACGGGTAATGTAAATTTTTGGGAGCTTGTTATGTATTAACTTGATATTGGCAACTAACACTTTGATCCTGCAGGTTCAGCAGAAGGCCAAATTGGTTGAGCCACTTTGTAAGGAGGCCAATATGAAAGAGGCAGAGACTTTCAGGTGGAAGCAGAACATGGACCGTCTCACCTCGGAGAAAGAAGCGGTTCGGGCCCAACTATCTTTGGTTGAGCGTCAACTCCAAAGTTTGAAGGAGGAGAACTTGGCCCGAGCCCAGAAGGTTGAAGAGCTCGAGACTCGGTTGGCCGGTGAGCTTGCAAGGGCCACATCCAAGGCAGAGGCGCTCATGGCCTCCTACCGAGCTGACGTCGAAGACACTAACACTCAGGCAAAGGAAAGTTTTGATACTACTGAGATTAGATTGTCCCGTATTGCTGAGCATGCTAGGCCCCAGCCTCGAAGAGAGACTCTTGAGGAGGTACATGCTCGTAGCTTCGACCTCATGGATGATTTCGAGAATGCGAATGTTTTGGAGGACGAGGTCGGAGCTTTGCTTTCCGATGAAGAAGACTCTGCGAGTGGATCCGAGAGCGGAGATGAAGATGAAGCTCCCGAAGATGCGGCTCCCGAGGTAGACTAGTCACTTAGGATTTTTTCTCCTTTTGTGTTTTGTGTAAGACCCTGAGTGGTATTTGTAAATACTTTGCATGTATAAAAGATTTCTTTTCTTTCCGTTTCATCTCCGATTTCTGATTTATGATAAATTTTGTTTTGCCTTTGCCTTGTGAAAAATATTTTGTAATCGAGTTATTGTAGTCTCTATAATCGAGTGAGCAATATCTCTAACTCAGAGTAAAACAAACCCTTAGGTTGTTTAGTTAAGCGAGGGCGAGTCCCCTAGCTTAATAATATGTTCGGGATTTTAATTTCGGATGGCTTGATAGAAGCCGTAAATGTACTGCTTTTATAGCCGAGTTCGAGTAAGTTTCAAACTCACAGTAACAGACCCCTTAAGGTTTTATATCAAATAATGATGAATCCTCGAGCTATATTTTATTTGAGCTCGGAATAGTGGAACCCTAAGGTCCGAATTGAGTGATAATAAAATCTCGAACTCTAAGTGTATTAGCCCTTAGGCTCTTTAGATTGGGCCGATATGGCCTCTAAAAGATGGCTATATTTTCCTTTTTTTGGCTTAGAATACTTAGTAAAAAAACTTTCTTTAAGTCTTAACACGTATTCTTTACCCATTGGGTTTTTTGAGGGTTCGATGTCGATTGAAACCCCTTTTCTTTTTATGCCTTAGCACGTTTGTGTTAAGATAATTTGATACCTCTTAAGGTTTTTCGAGGGCTGATTTTATCGAAGCCCTTTTGATTACATACCGAGTCGAGGGTAGCCTTTTTTAACCGGTGTTTCAAAGAATTCAAAGGCCTATTTTTATTGCGAAATTCGGACGTCTCTGAGCAGCTTTTATTTGGCCGTAGCCTTTGGATATGCCTCTTGGGATTATTTCCTAATAACACTTCGAACTTGTTTGAAGTGTTAGTCCCTGAGAGTGATGCCCTTGGCCTATAGATCGAGGGGTGCCTCTTTGAGGTGTTATAAATTTGAGTTAGATTACTCGAATATGTCAATCGTCGACGGCAGTCCCCGAGTGTATGAGGTATATTTGCACTTGGGCTTTGAGCCTTTTCTCACAAAATCATAAGTATAGAGCTTGTACAGTAGAAAATTTTCTTTGAGACACAAGATGTTTGATATAGAAAGAATGCTTCTTTGTATAATTTATACATGCGTACATGTTTTGCCACCGGGGTTCGACTAATCTATACGGACACGGTTCATTGGACCGTTTGGCCCATTACAAAGTTTCTCTATCGAGACCCTTTGACACAAAGTATTTTCCTCGAAAATATAATATCCAAGGGTGATGCCCCCCAGTATTCGAGGTTGATTGTAAAGAAGTCTTGGATACTATTGAATCATCCTCAGGTAGCACATAATTGTTGCCTCGTTAAAAACCTCGCCGGAAAAAACCCACTTGGGACAAAAATCGATCTAAGGGAAAAAGAGTGCAACGCGTGCTTTAAAACTTGAGGTCTCGATATCTTCGATCGATCATCTGTAGTGAGTTAGTGTCGAATATATAAATGAAAAAAGGGAATAAAGTCATACCTTAGCAATAATATCATATGAGAAGCGATATGTTCCAATTATTTGGCAGTTGTTCGCCCTCCATCGTGCCGAGCTTATAAGATCCCTTTCCGACGATGTCGAGGACTTGGTAGGGTCCTTCCCAATTTGGGCCGAGCTTCCCTTCATTAGGATCTCGAGTGTTGATGGTGATATTCCTCAGGACTAAGTCCCCGACTCTGAAGTGGCGAAGGTTGGTTCTCCCATTGTAGTATCTTTCGACTCGTTGCTTTTGTCAAGCCATTCGAACGAGTGCGACTTCTCGTTTTTTATCCAATAATTCGAGGCTAGTATTCAGAGCCTCGTGATTTGACTCTTCTGTTGTATGTTGAAAACCTGGCACTGGGTTCCCCGACTTCGACTGGAATCAAGGCTTCAGAGCCATATACTAAGGAGAACGGGGTTGCCCCCGTACTAGATTTTGACGTTGTTCGAGATGCCCAAAGGACTTCGTGTAGAATTTCTCTCCATTTCCCCTTAGCGTCGTTCAAACTTTTCTTTAGGTTTTGAATAATAGTCTTGTTCGTCGACTCGGCCTGTCCGTTTCCACTAGGGTGATACGACATTGATAATATCCTTTTTATTTTGTGGTCTTCGAGAAATTTCGTCACTTTGCTGCCGATAAATTATTTTCCATTGTCACACACTATTTCGGTAGGTATCCCAAACCTCTTTCTCTCTCACTTTCTCGAATGCCTGTGCTTCAACCTATTTAGAAAAATAGTCAGTCATATATAAAATAAACTTGGCATTACCTGGGGCCGATGGCAGAGGGCCGACGATATCCATCCCCCATTTCATGAATGGCCATGGGGATAGGACTGAATGAAGTTGTTTTCCGGGATGATGGATCATCGGTGCAAATCTTTGACATTTATCACATTTTCGAACAAACTCCTTAGTGTCTTTTTCCATGCTATCCCAGTAGTATCCTGGTTTAATGATTTTGTGAATCAGTGATTCGGCGCCGGAGTGGTTCCCACCAGTGTCTTCATGGACCTCTCGTAGAACATAATCGGTGTCTCCTGGTCCTAAGCATACTGCCAATGGTTCATCGAATGTCCTTCTGTATAATGTTCCATCTTCAACCAATATGAATCGAGCAGCTTTGGTTCGTAAGGCCCTCAACTCTTTAGGGTCCGATGGGAGCTTTCCGTTCTTCAAGTATTAAATATATTTATTCCTCCAATCCCAAGTTAAGCTTGTAGAGTTTATCTCGGCGTGACCTTCCCCGATCACGGATCTCGAGAGTTGAATGATAGTCCCCGAGCTGATCTCATCTTCCTCGACCGATGACCCTAAACTTGCAAGTGCATCGGCCTCGCTGTTTTGTTCTCGAGGTACATGCTGTAAAGTCCTTTCCTTGAAACGGTGCAAGGTTACTTGCAGCTTGTCCAAATACCTTTGCATTCTATCCTCTCGAACTTCAAAAATTCTTTTTACTTGGTTCACCACCAGTAAAGAGTCACACTTGGCTTCAATGACTTCTGCTCCTAAGCTTTTAGCTAGCTCGAGACCTGCAATCATAGCCTTGTACTCGGCCTCATTGTTAGTCAACCTAGAAGTTTTGATAGATTGCCTAATAGTGCTACCCGTGGGCGGCTTCAAAACGATGCCTAGCCCGGACCCCTTCACATTCGAAGCACCGTCTGTGAAAAGGGTCCATACCCCCGATGATGTACCCGATTTTAACAAGAGTTCCTTTTCGACTTCGGGTACGAGGGTTGGCGTGAAATCGGCCACGAAGTCTGCTAAAATTTGAGACTTGATGGCCGTCCGGGGTTGATATTCGATATCGTACCCACTGAGTTCGACGGCCTATTTGGCCAATCGGCCCGGTAGTTCGGGTTTTTGCAAAATATTACGAAGTGGGTAAGTGGTTAATACACATATGGGGTGACATTGAAAATATGGTCTTAACTTTCTAGAGGCGCTTATCAGTTCAAGTGCCAATTTCTCCAAATGTGGATATCTAGTTTCTGCTTCTCCTAACGTTCGACTTACATAATAAACGGAAAATTGCGTATCTTCGAACTAGGACACCACTTACCACGATTTCCGATACTGCCAAGTATAAGTAAAGTTTTTCATCTGCCTTTAGAGTGTGAAGTAGTGGTGGGATCGATAGGTATCGCTTCAATTCCTCTAATGCCTGTTGGCATTCCGGGGTCCAGGCAAAATCGTTCTTCTTTTTTAGCAGAGAGAAAAATCTGTGGCTTCGATTCGATGACCTCAAAATGAATCGGCCTAAGGCAACTATCCGTCCAGTCAGCCTCTGCACGGCTTTTACACTGTCCATGACGGTGATGTCTTTGATGGCCTTGATTTTTTCAGTGTTGATCTCGATTCTCCGATTCGATACCATGAAGCCAAGGAACTTGCCCGAACCGACCCTAAAAGAACATTTCTCGGGGTTGAGCTTCATGTTGTATTTCCTTAAAATCTCGAACGTTTCCTGCAAATGAGCCAAATGGTCCTCTACGCGCAGGGACTTAACTAGCATGTCATCAATATAAACTTCCATTGATTTACCTATTTATTTTCGAACATTTTATTTACTAGGCGTTGGTAAGTAGATCCTGCATTTTTTAGCCTGAAGGGCATTACATTATAACAATATGTTCCATACTGGGTGATAAATGAAGTCTTTTTTCGATCCTCCGGGTTCATTTGGATTTGATTGTACCCGAAATAGGCATCGATAAAAGTAAGGATCTCGTGGTCGGCCGTGGCATCGATCATGCGATCGATGTTAGGTAGTGGAAAAGAATCTTTGGGGCATGCCTTACTTAAATCCTTATAATCTACACACACTGTAAGTTTGTTCCCTTTTTTAGGGACTACAACTACATTGACTAACCATTCGGGATATTTCACCTCCCTAATGGACCCTATTTTGAGAAGTTTAGTTACCTCGTCCTTTATGAATGCGTGCTTTACCTCAAATTGGGGTCTTCTCTTTTACTTCACCGGTTTGAACCTAGGGTCCAGGCTTAGCCGATGTATCGTTATCTCCGGTGGGATCCCTGTTATGTCTAAATAGGACTAAGCAAAACAATCTATGTTATCAATAAGAAATTGAATAAGCTTTTTTCTGAGTTCGGGGTTTAATCCCGTTCCCAGGTATACCTTTCTCTCGGGTAGGTACTCGATCAATATAACCTGTTCCAGCTCTTCGACCGTTGATTTGGTGGCGTCAGAATCTTCGGCAACAATAAAAGTTCGAGGGGTCAGAAAATCCTCCTTTTCTTCTTCTATCTCCTGCTTCCCTGATTCGGTCGAGGCTAGTGATTGTGATTGCTATTTGATTTCCTGTTTACTTTTGATGCTCGACCTTTCCGAGGTTGATAGTGTCGATCGGCGTTACCTTATCGACCGTAAATATTTCCTTTGCAGCATGCTGCTCCCCGTATACTGTTTTTACCAGTCGACATCGGGAATTTCATCATTTGGTGGAGAGTTTAAGGGACTGCCCTCCTATTGTGGATCTAAGGACTTCCGAGTAGTGCATTGTACCTTATGTCGCCCTCGATTACGTGGAACTTGGTATCTTGAATGGTTTCATCCACGTTCACCGGTAGAATAATCTCCTCTTTAGTTGTTTCACTAGCCATATTGAAGCCGTTTAAGACCCGAGCCGCAGGCACGATTTGATTTTGTAGGCCGAGCTGCTCCACGACCCTGATCGGATGATATTCGCTGAGCTATCTAGATCCACTAAAACACGCTTAACTTGAAATTTCTTTAATAAGATAGAAATTACTAGAGCGTCGTTGTGGGGATGAGAAATGCCTCATGCTTCTTTGTCATTGAATGATAAAGTGCCTTCAGGCACATACTCTCGGGTTCGTTTTTCCCTAGTGATTGATACCTTAGTGCGTTTGAATATGGGTCCCTGTGGAATGTAGAACCCCATCGACGATCATATGAATAACATGTCGGGGTTCCTCCTGTTCATTTTTCCTACTGGCATCCCTTTCTCTGAAATGATTCTTGGCTCGATCGCCGAGGAACTCTCGAAGGTGGCCCTCATTGAATAGATGGGCTACTTCCTCCCTTAATTGTCTGCAATCCTCGGTCTTGTGACCATGCGTGCCATGATACTTGCACATCAAATTTGGGTTTCTTTGGGAAGGATCGATTTGTATGGGTCTGAGCCACCTAGTATCTTTGATCCTTCCAATTTCCGATACAATACCCGATGCATCGATGCTAAAGTTATATTCCGATAACCGAGGTGCCTCTGTGGGATCAACATACTTGTAAAAACCACTTTTGCTCATAAGTCCCTGAGAATTCTGTCCTCGATCACTTCTTCGATCGTTCCAGGCGAAATTACGTCCTGAACCATTGTTCCTTCGATCTGCGGTATATGGTTAATATCGGTTTCTGTTCAATCTTGGCTCCCTGTCAATGTCCCTCTGGTTTTTAACTGCGGACCTGTTTGGATGTACTGAACTGGAAGGGGCTCCTAATTGGTCGTCCTCGACCCTAATCTTCGATTGATATCGATTGTGCACATCTGCTCAAGTTACAGCTAGATACTCGATCAAATTTTGCTTCAATTGACGTGATGCTATCGACCTCGGCTCGTTCAACCCTTGGATGAAAGCTTGAACGACCCAATCATCTGTGACCGGTAGCAACTCCATGCGTTCCATTTGAAATCGGAATACGAACTCCCTCAACATTTCATTATCCCTTTGTCTTACCTTAAAAAGGTTCGATTTCCTCGTTGCGACCTTTATGGCCCCGGCGTGTGCTTTTACAAAAGAATCTGCTAACATGTCAAATGAGTCGATGGAATTTGGTGGTAGGTTGTGATACCAAATCATTGCTCCCTTCGAAAGGGTCTCTCCGAATTTTTTCAACAGCACAGATTCGATTTCATCATCTTCTAAATCGTTACACTTGATGGCGCATGTATATGAAGTAACATGCTCGTTGTGATCGGTGGTCCCATTATATTTGGGTATGTCTGGCATGCAAAACTTTTTTGGAATAGGCTTCAGAGCCGCACTTGGAGGAAATAGCTTTTGTCCAAACTTCTTCGAATCCATCCCTTTCAAGATTGGCGGTGCCTCCGGTATCTGGTCAACTCGAGAGTTGTATGTTTTCACTTTTTTATCGTTGGCTTCGATTCTCTTCTCCCCCGATTCAATTCTTTTGATGAGCTCCTCGAGCATTTTCATTACCGCACGATTAGTCCCTGATTCGTTAACATTCGACCTTTCCGATACTGGCTCGGTACGGCGAGTAATTTCTGGCTCGACCCTATTCGGAACTCTATGTTGATTTTGTAACTGAGCAATAGCGGCTTGCTGACCCTAAAACATCTCGAATATCACTTGGAGACTGACTCCTTCGTTTCCTCTGCCCTGTGTTCCTTGGTCACTAGATCGGCCTTCTCTGCGTGCGCTCCCATCGAGACCTGCGCCTAGGTCCGGATTTAGAGCAACGTGCGAACTGACATCGACTGGGTTGGTAGCCGGTGCTCCCCCAAAATTAGCCTGTGGCACCTCGACTCCTGGAGCAATCACATTTTCATTTTCACCGTGGAATCCGAGGCCGTTGTCATCGTGTGTGGATGCGTTTTGTGAGTTTGATATGTTTTAACTTGAAAGAAAAGATACTTGACAAGAACAAGCGTAAAATAATGTGTTTTACCAGAATCAGTACTGAACAATCACTATTATCCTTAGCCCCACGGTGGACGCCAAACTGTTTACCCTAAAAATTGAGTAACAATTAAACTTATATTGTGATTTTAGGGATATGTGATTTAAACCAACACCAATTGATAAACAACGAATTAAATAGATAAATTGGACAATAAAATAAATCAAACCGATCTGCAAACAATGCCTCGACCTCGATTCGAGATAGTCTCGAGGTTAGTTAATAAGAATAGCGGAGGATGGAATAAGCAGTGATGAACAGTAAGTAAGACAATGAAAACAGCGTATATGTATATTCTTATCAGTGAATCATGATGCCCTACAAATGATTGGAACTCCTCTTTATATAGTAGAGGAAACCTAATTATAGTATGTCTCTAATTATAGAAGGAAATCGTATAAACAGCTAGTTAACTGCTTCTGATTTGGTCCGTTCCCAGATTCACGCCGTGATCTTAGACCGGTTAGTGATATCTCGCCATTCCATTACTATGCTCCCCTCGAAGTCGGTCATACTTGATCTCGATTGTTGATGGCCTCGGTCTCAACGTACACTTCGATCTCTATGCTTGATGTCTCATTTTCGAGCTCGGGTCTAATTTATTACGAGGCTACCCCCGATACAACTTCCGATTTTGACCGTATATAGTTATATTGATCTAGTTAGCCTGTCCAGCCTGATTATCAGGTATCAATACAAATCTGTTTGTTAATATAGAAAAGGTTGCTTTTAAGTGTTTGTTAAATGATTGGATAGCCTTTTAGAGTTAAATAATTTGGGTCGTGATAGGTTTTAAATTAATTCAAAGTTTAAGTATGATCACACTATCTCTATTTTTTTCTTTATATATTTTATTTTACCTACTATGAAATTTTAATTAATTTTTGCATTAATATTTTATCTATAATAAAAATAATATCACATTTTATTTGAAATTGTAACCTTGAATTAGTCTAAAATATTAATACATAAGTTCTTTGATTATTATGTTCCAAATCTATTGAGTTTTCTTATAGTAATTATTTTTTTATTACATGCAATTAATTTTTTTTCTCTCTTTAGTTTCAAGATACAAATTTCGACTTAATTTCTGTTAGTAAAATTACCTACATAAAACATTTATGTTGTATTTTTAAAATTTTAATTTGTTATCAATTTTTTTATCTAGTAAGACTTCAATTTCGTAGTCCTAACTATAATTGAGCGTTCTCATCATAATTTTAAAACATTTCTAATCTCAAGTTTAAATAATATTTTCCTTCCATTTCTAATATTAATTTTTAAAATTATTTTCTTTATTTTTACTGTTACATTATCTACTATATAGTATTATCATGTTTTCATATGGATTTTTATCAAGTTGCCACTTTATTTAATATCGTTATCCACTATTATTCTTTAATGTAATATGGATAGATATCTTGAGATTTTTAAAGTATTTAAATTTGTCAATAATATTTTAAAATATTGAATGTTTTATTTTATTTTATTTTATTTTATTTTCTAAACTAATTTCTTGTATAAATATTCTCACATTGTCTCTAAATTATTTTTATTATTTTTAATTTTATCTATTAAAGGTAACCTTATTCACAATATGATTCTTTTTAGCATAATAGATAAAACATTTCTCATCTCAAATTTAAATAATTTTTATCCTTTTTTTTCTTTATGATAAAATATTAATTTTTTTCTATTTGTTTCTTATTTTTTTATTATATTACTATTTAATACTTAATATTATTATATTGTCACATGGATTTCATTAGCTTGTTTGAATTTAATATCTATTTCTACCACATTTATTTTAATATAATATAAATTAAAAAATAATTATTTCAATAGTAACTTTGACTCTATTGCTCATATTCTAAAATATGATGTTTCTTATCATATTAGAAAAAGAAAAATTTCATCTCAAATTCAAATAAGTCGTATCCTTCTCTTTTCTAAATTGAACACTATTTTCAAAAAATCATCTTATACTTTCAAACATAAATTAACCGCACTCTATTTGGATATTAATTAAAATATTATTTTCTTATTTTTTTGAACACATTATATTAATAACATTTCCACTATCATTATATTTCTCTACCTAATATTATCAAAAATATAAAAATTATGAAATGAAAGAAAACGGATCATGTTCAATCTTAATTTATTTTAACCATAAATTAAATTTGATCAAATCTAATTTGTCTTAATCCTTATTAGATTTACATAAATCTATTTAGAGCATATGTTAAAAGTGCGAGTTGGTATTTTTTTTAATATGCCACTTAGCTTAACCTTATGCTTCACTACTCTCCTTTTAATATAATATAGATATAGACATATAGATATTCTAAAATATGATTTTCTTATTTTATTAAAAAATAATCTCATCTCAAATTCAAATAAGTCTTATTCTTCTCTTTTCTAAATTGGACCACATTTTAAAAAAAATATCTTATGCTTTTAGACATAAACTAACTACACTCTATTCATATATTAATCAGAAAAAACTATTTTCTTATTTGTTTGAACGCATTATATCTAATTGATGTAATAATATTTTCGCTATCATTTTATTTTTCTTCCTAATGTTTTGAAAAATATAAAAAGTATGAAATGGAAGAAATGATCATATTCAATCTTAATTTATTTTCACCATAAATTAAATTTGATCAAATCTAAAAAAAAAGAGAAAAACAAGGGGCATCTCGGTGCACTAAGCTCCCGCTATGCGTGGAGTCCGGGGAAGGGCCGGACCACAAGGGTCTATCGTACACAGCCTTACCCTGCATTTCTATAAGAGACTGTTTCCACGACTCGAACCCATGACCTCCTGGTCAAATGACAGAAACTTTACCAGTTACGCCAAGGCTCAAATCTAATTTGTCTTAATCTTTATTAGATTTGTCTAAATCTATTTAGATTATGTCTTAAAAGTGCCAAGTAGCATTTGCTCAATATGCTACTTGGCTTAACCGAGTGCTTCACTATCTTCCTTTTAATATAATATATAGATAGATATCGCTATGCGTTAGAGAGAAAAACATTTATTTCCTTGTCTAGGATCATCAGATTCAGTTCTGGGGAAACATCATAAGTTAATTGAAATCGTTATTTACTCAAGTTTATATATATAATACAATATATTAAGTGTTACTGGTTACAAAGTTTTACACTTTAAAATTCTAAACTTTGTTACTTTATCCGTTTCAGTTTATGTGAACCTATTTCCTTTTTGGTTTGTTCAAAAAAGAATGACCCTTTTCTAAATTTGGAAACAATTTAGCTTAAACTTACAATTCTACCCTTAATGAAAAACTTTTATAACCACACAAATACTCTGGGTCGCTTTTGACTTGTTTAAGACCACAAATTTTAAAAGTGTTCATTTTTTCTTAAACTCCGTCCCTAGTGAAACATGTTCACGTAAATTGGAACGGATGAAGTATGATATATTTTTCTTAAAATTAGTCTCTCAATCATTAATCTAATCAGCATTTATTTCACTATTATTAATATAATATATAAATCAAATTATCATTTAGTACTATGTATCGAATTAAATACACAGTACTACAGACGAAAATAAGTAAATTTTAGATTTTAGGGGACATGATCACATGAAGAAATATAGATACCAATGGTTTGGGCCAAAACCCCCAAACGGACGAAGGACAACCACAGAAAAAGAAGCAAGGTGGATCCGTCATCGGATATGTGTTCAGACTTGGGGATGAAACCACAGTTATTAATATGCTCAGCAAAAAAGGTATTTTTGTCGTCTTATATTTGTTTATTTACAGGAAATCCAACAACCAACTTTTCGCAATTAGTAAGGCCGGCACAAACGTGGGGACCACCCCATGTTCTTGCTCTTAAATCATGATTGATGTATATTTATATTTATGCCCTCTTCTTCTTATTGGATCATCTATCTTCTCAGAATAATAGTCAAAGGAAAGCCGATAAGAAACCAAACCAGCTATTTGGAGGCAGCTGTTACAAATAACGACAAATCTGACAAAAGAAAAAATGTTATTTTCGAGAGACTCTCGATTCAAAAATAGTGAAAAAAATATAATAAACAAATAATAATAAAGGCAAAAAAATAAAATAACAGAAGTAAATAGTATATTGTGTAATAATAAAGATCTAGGAATATAAAGCTATAAGTGAAGTGCGAAACCTACCGGTAATAATAACACATCGTAACAAGTCAACAAGGAACTAGGTTTGAGGCAACTGTTAGTAACAGGTAATTTATTACTCCCGTTGAAAGGAACTTGAAATTAGTGTTAACCTAGTTCGTGTTGAGCAAGTACACGGGTTTGGGTTTTTACAGTTGTGAGGTCTTACCAACGTTATATTTTGTTATTAACTGATGTTTACATATTTTCATTTTTGGTTTAACGGATAACTATTATATATATTAATGTGTACGGTCAGAACCGATTGAGTTAGGTCGTACGGATTGATGCAGACGACAATATTTCGATCGAAAGGTATCTACGCAAGGTCAGGTCGAGATCTGAAGAAAGGCCTTCAGGATTCAAGCACCAAGTCTCATCAAGGATCAGTTCGGTATCATTATCGGGCCCATAACCAAATCGAACCACTAGGCAAAAGGTTGTCGGAGATGCACAGAGTGACCAACACCCACCCCGAATATCAAGACTCCGAGTCAGGATCGAGCTCGAGTTAAGGCCAATGGCTCGATCCGATATCGAGTTCGAGTCAGTATCGAAGCTCACAGACAAGGCCGTTACAGCCGCACTAAGAGAGAGAATCCTGGCGGGAAGTAGGAAAAAGACAATACATCATGGGCTCTCCACTTTGTATTTTTTATTGTATATAAAGTAGGATCCCTCTACTATAAGTGGGAGATGGATTGTAAGCAAAGGGACATGGTAACAAAAGATTTCTTCTCATATTGAAAGATATCCCCTTGTATTTATTTCCCTTTATCTTATTCATTCTTCTTCTCACTATTCTCATTCTCATAGTCAAGAATACACACATTTCTATTTCTCTATACGATTTGCATCAAATTATATCACATATCCTTAGAACCATACACAAATTTAACTCTATCCAATTTAGTTTGGCGCCCACCGTGGGGCTAAGGGTAACAGTGGTTGTTTGATACGAATTTGCAATACACACCAGTTTACAACTTCAAATAAACAATGGCAAACCCTCGATTGATGACTTTACCTATCGACCACGAAGCCTAGATGTCAATTCACAAGTGGCTCTTGAGGCGAACCAACGTTCCGAACCGGAAAAAAACATTCAGGGCGGTTTTCGATTCGTAGCTCGAGACACCCATAACGTGGAGGAGATCAGAGTCAGCTTATGGATGATCTTCTAGATGTTACAAGCCCAGCAAATAACAATAGCTCAGTTGCAGAGCCAAACTCAGGTACAAAGCAGGCCGGAGCCCAATCCACTTCGAGAAATTACCCACAGAACGAAACCAACCATAGTGAAGGCAAATGAGCAAGAATCGGGGACTACTCCCGAAATTACTAAATTGCTCGAGGAACTCACAAAATGAGTCGAAGCCAACAATAAAAAGGTAGAAACATATAATTTCAGGGTCGATCAGATCCCGGGAGCTCCACCAATGATAAAAGGGCTAGATTCGAAAAACTTCATTCAAAAGCCTTTTCCCTCGAGTGCAGCCCCAAAACCAATCCCCAAAAAAATCACGTATGCCCGAAATATCCAAATATAACGGAACGACCGGCCCCAATGAGCACGTCACTTCTTACACGTGTGCCATCAAGGGCAATGATTTGGAAGATGATGGGATCAAATCTGTATTATTGAAAATATTCGGTGAAACCCTGTCAAAGGGGGCAATGGTATGGTATCATAATTTACTATCTAACTCTATTGATTCTTTTGCTATGCTTGCAGATTGCTTCGTAAAAGCACATGTCAGAGCCATAAAGGTCGAAACTAGAAAGTCGGACATGTTCAAGGTAATACAAAAGGATAACGAGATGCTAAGGGAGTTCGTATCTCATTTTCAAATGGAACGAATGGATCTGCCACCAGTCACAGACGATTGGGCTGCTCAAGCTTTCACTCAAGGTCTAAACGAGCGGAGCTCGATGGCTTCACGGTGGCTGAAGCAAAATCTGATTGAGTACCCAACAGTTACTTGGACCGATGTGCAAAATCGATATCAATCCAAAATAAGAGTCGAAGATGACCAGTTAATTTCTAGGTCTGTTACGAAAAAAACTACCAAGCAAAGGTCGACCAGAGATCGATACCAGCCATATAGCGGAAACGATACTACTGTTGAGAATCCGAGGCCTCTTTAAAATCAACCTCGTATAATAGGGGGCTTTATCATTGAATGCATCTGTGATGATTATCAAGTTCGGTGCAAAGGAAGTTACTTCGTCATTTCATGACAAACAGTGTCTCGACAGGAAATATTGTAAGAGCCAAATGGTCAAAACGAACCATGCTTATGTAGTTGGCCCGAGCCCCGACGTAAAACATGAACACATGTATAATGACTTGCAAGAAAGCCCTCTTCTTTATCGATATTCTATGTTCAAGATTTATTATGCAAACAGGATCGAGTTCGAGCAAGCGCTCACTCGACCATTACGCCTACAGGCTACATTATTTCTAGTTCGAATCATTCACTCGACTACTAAGCCTACGAGCTACTTTTATTTCGAGTTTGAGCGAGCACTCACTCGACTATTATGCCTACGGGCTACATTGCATCGAGTTCGAATCATTCACTCGACTGCTAAGACTACATGCTACTTTTATTTCAAGTTCGAGCAAGCACTCACTCGATCATTAAGTCTACAGGCTACTTTGACCATTACGCCTACGGGCTACATTATTTCGAGTTCGAATCATTCACTCGACTACTAAGCCTACGGGCTACTTTTATTTCGAGTTCGAGCAAGCACTCACTCGACTATTATACCTACGGGCTACATTGCATCGAGTTCGAATCATTCACTCGACTTCTAAGCCTACGAGCTACTTTTATTTCGAGTTCGAGAAAGCACTCACTCGACCATTAATACTACGGGCTACTTTGACCATTACGCATACGGGCTACATTATTTCGAGTTCGAATCATTCACTTGATTACTAAGCCTACATGCTACTTTTATTTTCGAGTTCGAGTAAGCACTCAATCGACCATTATGCCTACGAGCTACATTATTTCAAGTTCAAATCATTCACTCGACTACTAAGCCTACGTGCTACTTTTATTTCGAGTCCGAGCAAGCACTCACTCGACCATTACGCCTATGGGCTACATTATTTTGAGCACAACTACTCATTTCTTCAAATTCAAACGAACAATTGACCATTTAAAGCTGAAGGATGTTCGAGTCCGATAAAGCAAAGGGGACTACCCACAAGGCCCGAAGTCAACAGAGATTAAAATTCAAACTATCTATTTATCTTGAAAGGCTATTTTGCTTCAAAAAGAAGAAAGATTTATATTTACAAATATTTTGTACAGAGGCGGCTACTCTGCCAAAAGGAAGTTATTTATACAAAAATCGAAAGCGGTATCGAAAGAACGCAACAAACGACCTAAGGCCCTAAATGACTCAATCTTCATCGGAGGCCGTATTCTTCGTCCTCATCTTCAGACTCCCCCGAGTCATCGGAGTCCTCCTCAAGAAAGGCCAACCTCCGAGCTTTGTTCTCCTCCACCCTGGCGACTTCCATCTTGGCCCCAATATCAAAGCCCTGAGCCCTGAGCTCTGACCTCCTCGAGAGCCTCTCTCCGAGCTTGCCATTTTGCATGTTCGACCATGCTCTTAGCTTTGGATTGGTTAACCTCGACATCGATCCTGAGCTGAGCCACTTTGGCATCAGCTCTTTTATTGGCCTCGATCACCTCAGATCTGGACACTTCAAGTTCTTTGGCCAAATCTGCTTTATATGAAGTGGCCAAATCGAATCGATGCTGAAGCTCTTTCATCTTTTCGATCATCCCCAAAGCATTTTCTTTCGTAGATCGAAGTTGGGCATCAGATAGCTCCAACTGAGCTTCGACGTCTTCCTTTTTCGAGGAAAGGATATCCATACACTTTTTAAATTCTTCTGCCTTGTCCAGTAGCGCATCTACCTGTGAGTTAAGCCGTCCAATCTGCTCGATCCTCTGCCGAACCTGCGGAATCAGATCATTAGTGGTTGTCTCTTTTTCATCTTCACTATCATGGAACATTCGGAATACCTGCTCAGCTATCTCCTCATGCTCTTCCCGAGCCGCTGTCAAATCTGCTAGAAGTTTTCACTAAGGAGCTTGTACGAGTCACTCTTCTCAGTGAGGCTCCGAACCTCGGCATCATGCTCCTCCCGGATTCGAAGAAAGGCCTCGTGATGCAACGCCGAAGCCTGTAAACAAAACATTAGAATTACCTACAACTCTATGTAAAAGAAGCAGCGAAAACGCCATCAGAATTACCCGATTCAAAGCATGTTGGGCCTCGTTGAAGAGACAGGCGAGCCTACCACATTCATCACTGATTGATCTTCTTCGGTCACCAAGGACCGAATATAGCTGGAAATCCCCACAGGGGAGGAAAAAATTCGGGTATCCGTAGGTACGGAGAGCACTATCTTCCGCCTTCAGTCGGGATCGATACTCGGGGCCGAAAATCGGTCCACTAGTTTATGAATCGATGAAGGCTCGGTAGAACCCGACCTCGACGTATTTTGGGGTACCGACATTCCACCAAAACTGGTAACCTCCTCCGAGGCACCTGAATACTCTCATAGGACCGATCCTCAAACATGACGACCTCTCGAATCATGGCATCTGAAATCTGAGGGGATCTGCCAATGTCAACTATCTCGAACTCATCCCTTGAAATATCTTCTACTGCCCGAGAAGATCCACCCTCGGTGTCCCTTTCAATCATCTTAGTTCGAGAAGAGATAATCTCGGCTTCTTCTTGTTCTGTGATTATGGTCAAGGTTCCCTGATTTGCTTCCACCAAATTGGAAGACGGTTGAATCACAACATTAGCCCGTACGCAGGCTAAATTCTTCTCTTCTTCTTTGGGCTCGTCCCTTAAATGGCGGGCCACTTCCGAAGACATAACACCAGAGCCCCCCTTCAGCTTTCGATTCTCTTAGCCAGTTTCTTCTTTTCCGAGCTCGGGGAGCCCGATACGTCTTTTCTTGTCCTTTCTTTTATCTGCTTCAGGATAGGAACTTCTTCGCCACCAGATGGGGGCCTCATGACTACATCTTTCCCGAGTCCTACAAAAGGGAAGAGGGAGATTTACCATACAAACCGATAAAGACACAAATCGACAAAAAGATTTACCATAACTGCGGGCCTCCCATCGACCCTTTGATAATTTAACCCAAGCACACTCGGAGTACGGTCTCTGCAACACCAGACTTTCGACCCATTGTCCAAGATCCGGCATTGGTTCCGGCATTCGAGCTACGGTTGTGATAAGGAAAGAAAAATGGATCAATAAAATAAAAGGCAATCACAAAATTAAAATGGGCAAAGAGAAACGTTCACTCACGGCTCGTATTCCATTTCTCGGGAAATGGCAAGTCATCGGCAGGGATCAAGTCCGAGGTTTTGATTCGAACAAAACGACCCATCTAGCCCCGATCCCGGGTCTCGTCTATGCTCGAGAATGGCTCTTTGGTTGCTCGGAGAGCAAGCTTGATGAACCCTCCTCGATAAAGTCGGGGACTGTAAAGGCGCATAAGATGATCGAGGGCCACTACTAGAAATTCGGTAAAATCCGACCAAAAAAACCGACCAAAGTTGGTCGGTAATGGGCAATAACCGACCAAAACGTGACCATTTACGTGTGGACGATATTTTAGGGGTCGGAAAGGAATACCGACCAAAGTTGGTTGGAAATTACCGACCAACTTTGGTCGGTCAATTAAAATAAAAAAAAAATATTGCAAAAAACAAACCGACCAAAGTTGGTCGGTTTTTTCCGACCAAAGTTGGTCGCTACTTTAATTATGTAATCAAAAGATTTACCATCTGGGAATCGAACCGGGGTCTATACTGTGGCAGGATACTATTCTACCACTAGACCATTGGTACATTTTGTTTTAAGACTGTCTTTTATTTTGATTTATACTCTTTAATTGTATTTTCGCATGAAAATAACCGACCAAAGTTGGTCGGTTTTATTAAAAAGTAAAATTACCGAACAAAGTTGGTCGGTTTGTTTAAATGACCGGCCGAATTAACCGACCAATTTTGGTCGCTTTTTTTAATATTAATTTTTATTTATTTTAATTGAAAAACCGACCAAAGTTGGTCGGTTTCTTGAAAAATAAATTTCGCGGGACTCAAAAATAGTTTCCCGCATTTTTGCGCCAAAGAAAACCGACCAAAGTTGGTCGGTTTCGTAAAAAGAATTAAAAAATAAAATATTTTAAAAAACTGACTAACTTTGGTTGGTTTGTTGACCGACCAAAGTTGGTCGGTCGACCTTGGTCGGTTTTTGTCGAATTTCTAGTAGTGGGTGAAGATACGCCCGTCCACCTTGCTCGAGAAAAATCAAAGAAGAATCACTATCCTCTAAAAGGAAGGGTGGATTTGGCCGAGGGTCACATCGTACCTCTTACAAAAGGCAACGATGACAGGGTCTAAAGGTCCCAACGTGAAAGGATAAGTGTAAACACTTAAGAACCCTTCGACGTGGGTAGTAATTGATTCATAAGGCGATAGGATTACTACGAGTTTATTATCCTAGTTGCATTCTTGTATGACTTTATCGAGAATGTTTTCGGTAATTGAACATTGATACCTCGACATCGGCTCACACCAACCCGGTATCAGAGAAGGCTTTTCAATTTTAAAATCACCTACAGTCGAACTCCTACCGGAACGAATTCATCAGGGCGGGGCTCTTCCACATCATCACTACCAGCAGGTCGAGATGAAGAAGCGGTCTCTTTTTGCAGAATAATTTTAGATGTTTTTGCCATTTAAAATTTCATGAACAAAGAACGGAAGTATTTGATGTTTTAAGAAAGAGTTTGCAATAAAACTCACAGATTTACAGGCCGAAAACTCAGAAGAGACGAAAAGGAACTTATAAAATTTGAAAGATTGAAGACGTAAAAGTATGAATAATGAAAGGAAAGGCTATTTATAGATTGAAGCAATGACGGTTCAATATCAGAGGTGGCCGACCACCCTCTGACACATTAAATGCCTTTGGTAAAACTGAACCAATGGGACAACTATCACATACATCATGGTCGGGATCGATGTAAAAGTCAGTATATATCTGATCGAGCTGTTGGGAAATCATATCGTTTCTCGCCATATCCTTTTTCGAGAAACGAGGGGACTATCTGTGTACGGTCAGAACCGATTGAGTTAGTCGTACGAACTGATCGAGACGACAATATTTCGATTGAAAAGTATCTACGTAAGGTCAGGTCGAAGTCCGAAGAAAGGGCTTCAGGATTCAAGCTCCAAGTCCGATCAGATTAGTTCGGTATCATTATCGGGCCCATGACCAAATCGAACTACGAGGCAAAAGATTGTCGGAGATGCACAGAACGACCAACACCCACCCCGAATATCAAGACTCCGAGTCAGGATCGAGCTCGAGTTAAGGCCAATGGCTCGACCCGATATCGAGTTTGAGTCAGTATCGAAGCTCACAGACAAGGCAGTTACAGCCACACTAAGGGAGAGAATCCTGGCGGAAAGTAGGAAAAAGACAATACATCTTGGACTCTCCACTATGTATTTTTTATTGTATATAAAGTAGCATGATGGATTGTAAGAAAAGGGACATGGTAACAAAAGATTTCTTCTCATATTGAAAGATATCCCATTATGTTTATTTTCCTTTATCTTATTCATTCTTCTTCTCACTATTCTCATTCTCATAGTCAAGAATACACGCATTTCTATTTCTCTATACGATTTGCATCAAATTATATCACATATCCTTAGAACCATACACAAATTTAACTCTATCCAATTTTTCGGGTAAACAATAAAGTTAAGGAGTAGTAGTACAGGGAGCAATAAAAAGCGTAGATACTAACTTAAGGGCCGGGGCGGATGCAGTGTGGTATTTACGGGTTCAATTAAACCCATAAACACGGAGTAAATATTTACGTGGAAAAGGGTCATTAAAATTGTAAAAATAATAGACATGAACCCATTACTTTTAAAATATAAGGAGTCCAATGTTAAACAATTTATAGTTGAACCTATATAGTTTAAATCCTGGATCCACCTCAGCCTAAGGGGGCGACCCAGTAGTGGATCGTTACAAATGGTGGATCTAGGGAAATTACTACTAATAGTAACATCAATATTTCGGAAATTACAAACAGGTTGTCTAAGAGGAGTTTGTGGACAGGGTAACTGATGTTTACATTATTTTTTCAATAGTGTCGTAAACATATCAGAAAACGTGCTATGCTTATAAAACATTTATTAGTAATTTGACAACACTTCAAGTATTGTGTTTCCAGCCATACCACTGCTTGAAAGGAACAATTTATTTTGTATATTTTTATATACTTAGAATCCTTTCAGTTCGTAAAGGGTACGAGCCAAGACCACAGAAAGGGGTCGTTGGGACAAGGGCAGGAAGGGAAATTAGAAAGAGATAGGATAAACTCCAATATTCTCATTTCATTTTGAAGAAGATTCTCTTTTGTTTTTGTATTGAATGCTCGTTGTTGAAGTTGCTATGAGTTTGCTTGTATCAGAAAGTCTAATCAATATAAGATAAGTGTATATATATTAGTTCAATATTACCAACGAGCAAGTAATTGTTATAATTAGTGTCATGGGCGGCTTTCCAGCCATGCCTCATGACCCATGACCCCTTGGACGTGCCCCATAGCGTCCTGGCAAGCCTCCCAACCTAGCAGCATGGACGGTCCCGTGGTCTTGGCCGCGCCAAGTGACAAGCGCGACTGTGCCTATGTCGTCCCACAGATAGCCCTCGCCAGCGCCCAACCACAGGCAGATGCCAACAGCACCGCGCACACAGACAATACCGCGCGCACAGACACTGATGCTAAAGACAAGGTTACTGCCAAAGGACATACTTCTACCTTGTAGGAATGTAAGTCCTTTTCATTGTAAATATAGAGTAGTGTTTTATTTCATGTATTTCCATTATGTCTCTCTACCTTAGTTAGGTCAAGTCCTATAACTTTGGTTTATTTTTTTTAAGTATTATTAGGGGGATCAAGCAATCAAACTTACAAGCAAGCAAACAATTCTCTGTACTGGTGTCTCTCCCTCTCAATACCGTATTGCTTTTTCTGTAATAGCTTTCATTAATACAATCAAGCTTTCTTTCATTCTCAATTCTCTTTTTTATTCTCTCAATTGCTCTTGACATTGGTTTTTCCATGCGGCACTGACAATTTCGTCTAGCATACAGAGGGGACCTCAGTTGGCGGAAAGTAACTTCACGGACATCGGTTGCTTAGTGTTACATCTCCCTTCCAAGGATTATCAGGAAGGCGCCGCGTAACTGTTGGTATCAGATCCTAGGCTCAACATCAGACGAGGGAACACATTGCCATTATTACTATTTCTGGCCATGGTGAATCATGGGGACCGCATTGCGGCCCACAAAGAGACGGTTGATGTATTACGGCCTATTATGAATACAGTGCATGATCTAAGAACCAGCTTAGTGCAAAGGTTGGACGAGCTAGACCGTAGGATACGGCAGGCCGAAGGTGACATCGCGAACATCAATCGCGACTCTGAAGGAGACCGGGAAACGACATCCACAAAGGCAGCCGAATATTTTGGTAAATTTGGGGGCCTCCAACAGCAGCGGACCGAGGATTTAGCCTATAGGGCATAAGAGGCAGACATGGTACAGCTAACCATAGACAATTTGACAGGCCAGCTCAATGTTATCGATGCTGCACTATAAGGCCTACTTCAAGGAGGCGGAAACCGGATTGGGGGTGCTGTGAACCTCTCCCCTGTGCCACAAAAGCTGAAGATTCCTGAGCCAAAACCATAAAATAGAGCTCGGAATGCCAAGGAAGTGGAAAACTTCATCTTCGACATGGAACAGTACTTCGATGCCGTGGGGGAGTTAGAAGAAGCAAAAAAGGTAGCAACTACTACCATGTATCTTCAGGGTGATTCTAATCTTCGGTGGCGGGTGAAATATGAAGCTGTCAAGGCTTGAAAAGATACTCTCGAGACATGGGCAGAACTGAAGGCAGCCATACGACTACAACCCTTCCCCGAAAAGGTTGAGTACAATGCACGGAGAAAGCTACGGGAGCCCTGCCAGACCAAGTCAATGTGGGATTACGTGCGAGAATTCTTCTCGCTCATGCTGAACATACGGGATATGGGAGATAAATACAAACTCTTCACATTCATGGAAGGTTTGAAATGTTATGACCAAATGGAGATGCAAATACAAAGGGTAGACATTTTACCCAAGGTGATCCGAGCAGCAAAATGCCTTGGGGACTATCAAGTGGAAGCTTGGAAAGATAGGCCTCAGCCGCCTGTCCATGGAGGATACAAAAGGGGCTAGCCTAGCAATGGTGGCCCCGGTAGAAGTGGAGGAGATCAGAGTGCAACCAAATCTAAGACTCCTTCCTGAGGCAGCAATAGTGTTGCGTCTCACAACAATGATCGCGGGAGGAAGCCCCCTTCAGGATGCCGTCATTCCAACGGGCTACATTGGAACAATGAATGCCCACATGCACAGATGAATACCCATCAAACTTTTGATGATGGTACGGATGACGACACAGATGATGTGGACCAGACAAAACCAATAGATGCCTTCAGCGCACTTGTTTGTTCTATTTCTGAGGCCTTAGCGGGGACCAATGCTGGTATCCGTAAGAAGAAGGACCCATACCGAACCACCAAGAAAGGGAAAAAGAAGGCGGACTAGGGGCCTCCTCTTAACCAAGAGAAGACCTTGATGTTTGTCGAGATGAAAGTTAATGGCAAGCCCATCTGGGTGATGATAGACACAGGCACTACTCATAACTACTTAGCCTCAACTCAGGTAGAGCGCCTTGGTCTAGTTGTGGAAAAGGGTAGAGGCTGTGTCAAGGCTATCAACTCACCGCCTCGGCCAAGGGGTGGAAAAGCCAAAGGAGTGCCCGTGAAGCATGAACCTTATGAAGGAAAATTCAACTTTAACTTGGTGATCATAGATGACTTTGAGCTGATAGTTGGGTTGGAATTCATGAGGAAAACCAATACCATTCCCGTACCTAATCCTTACATGCTACTGATGATGGGAGCAAATGGGACCAAGCCCTACATTATCCCATGCACAACCATAAAGATAGCCGCTGAGAATATTTCAACCCTGCAGTTGAAGAAGGGAGTCAAAAGACATGAACATATGTTACTGGCTACCCTCTGTATTGAAGATATAGAACGCTCTTTGGGTCCCATTCCTACACCCGTGAAAGAGCTGCTAAAAGAGTTTGAAGACGTCATGCCAGGTGACTCTCGCCTGGGCGTACTGTGGACTATGAGATTAAGTTGGTGCCAGGTGCGAAGCCACCTACCCGGCCTTACATAATGTCACAACCCGAACTCACCGAGCTTCAGAGATAGTTGACAGAAATGCTAGACACGGGGATTATTGTTCCCTTCAAGTCCCCTTATGGGTCCCCTGTTCTATTCCAAAAGAAACAGGTTGGCACCCTACGACTCTATGTGGATTATCGGGCCCTACATAAAATCACCGTGAAGATCAAGTACCCTATCCCGCTAATGGCAGACTTATTTGATAGATTGGGTTGTGCTACAGTATCACCAAAATAGACCTGAAGACAGGTTTCTGGCATGTCTGAATTGCTGAGGGAGATGAACACAAGATGACATGTGTGACAAGATATGGGTCGTACGACTTCCTGGTCATTCCATTCGGCTTGACTAATGCTCCAGCCACATTTTGCACTTTGATAAACCAAGTTTTTACTTGCAGCTAGATAAAAGGCAAGAGTTTCGGGATTTAGCTCATTTTATTCCATCTTTAAGATCTAAACTCCCAAAATTGGCGATTTTGGAGAGCAATTTCTCCTCAACTTCATAGGTTAGTAAATTTAACTTAATTTTTTTTATCAAATTCCATTACTTCTCATTGAATTTTATGCCTAATCTAAGATTTCATAGACTAGAAATAAGGTTTTCGTTCAAAAAAATTGGATTTTGTATTTGAGAGATTTAGACCTCGATTTGAGGTTTTATCTCGAAACCAAATCAGATATTTGGACTCGGGGATTAATGGATAGTCGCGATTTGGTCTTAATTTCGACCATGTAGGCCTGGGTGGACTTTTTGATGACTTTTCCAAATATTTAAAGATCGGGCCTGTTTTATACTAGCGTAGTTTCTAAAGCTTGTGTTGAATTATTTGAACATTAATTGGCTAGATTCGAGTGGTTTGAAGGCTTGTGCTAAAGGAAAGACGGCATCGGAGGGTTGATTTGTGTCGGAAAGAGGTAAGTTTCTTATTTAACCTTGATTTAAGGAAATTATGATATAATTGTGTTTAATTGCTACGTGTTATACGTATTGGGAGCGGCGCATATGCAAGGTGACAAGTGTATATGCATTAGCTATGTGTTGAGAACGCGGGTAGAACTAGTTATTTACATCTTGTTGCTCCATGTATTATGTTTTTTATGCTTTATCTAGATTATAAGACTTTGACTATTTCCATTTGCGTTAATAACCGTGTGAAGATTGTTGTGATATTTGGTAGTGAGACTACATAATTGATGATTTAGCTATTAGTGCAAAGTGATGATTATTTCCTCAATGACAAGCCATATTCAATTAGTTTTCTTGATATTGTTTGTGCTTACCTCCTTGCTTGGTATTGCTTTACATGTTTATGCTTGGTGAGGAAGAGTGAGTTGCACTAAGGTATTAGCATGCTTGTTGAGAAGAGTTATTGTGCGTGAAGGGTGTTTTCATGCTTTTTTATATATGAATATCATTTCACGAAGGGTGTTTTCGTGCTTGTTATTATGTTATGCTTGTGAGAATGAGAGTAAAAGCATGAAGGGTGATACCTTGTCGTTTGTTGATATCGCTTGTTCCTTATTTTACTACGTGCATTGAGGACTTGGTTATGTTGTTTCATGGTTATTTCCGAAAGGCTTGTTCAGAGTTGCCTGTGAAAGCATAACTTTGGTTTACTTTAGTCGTTTCTTTCTTCATTTTCTCGTTCTATATCTTCTTGCATTTATGCTTGTCATTTCTCTCCCCCGTTATTTATCTTGTCATCTTACTTGCTATTTTACGTGTGGTCTTGTTGCTATATTTATCGTTGTTTTTCTCATTACTTAATTGCACATGTTTATATGTAAGTGTATGTCCTAGCCCCGTCACTACATTGACGGGGTTAGACTATTTTCTAACGGAGTATATTGGATCGGATTGTACTCATACTATACTTATGTACTTCTTATGCATATTTTGGAGTTGGTTCCGATGGTACCCGAAGGACATATTATCTAAATAGTTGAGGGGACCCGAGGCAGTACTGCACTCTCATTCGCTAGCAGTGGAGTCACCTATCTCATTGTCTTATCACTATTTATTCGTTTCAAACAATGTATTATTATTTCAGACATTGTATTTAGTTAATCGGTAGACACTCATGTACTCAACGACTGTTGTTTTTGGGAGGCGTTAGATGGTCGTGGGTTTTAGACTTGATATGTTTCTTCTGAATTCTATATTTTATTTATGATATCATATTATACATTTTGCATTTCCAATATTATTTCTAATTGTTGGCTTGCGTAGCAAGTGACGTTAGACGTCATCACGATCCCTTTGGTTAGAAATTTAGGTCGTGACAGAAACATATTCAACGAACGCAAAGCTAACCCTGAAAATTAAAGTTACAGAGAAAAAAGAAAAAGAGAACAAAATAAAGAAAAAATGAAAAGAAAGGAATCAAAAGATGAATGGAATCATATTACGGAGAAACAATAAAAATAAGAAAATAATCTGGGGAAACAAATTAATGGAATTAGAAAAGAGAGAAAAAAAAGGGAGAAACAAGAGGATGAAAAAATAAAGAGAAGGAGAAAAAAAAGAAAGAGAATAAGAATCATGTTGAAAATAGATATAAGGGTTAATGGGCATATTAATCAATGAGTAGAATGGGTAACTATTTTGATTTGAGTGAGGTTGGGTATATATTTTGAGTCCTTAGCTATTTGTTAATTTATTCCTTTAACTTATGGTACTTTTTCGTATATATACGAAATTTTAAATTTATTTACCGGGTGTATCTAAATTTTTCTATATACAAAAAGTAACAAAATAATTATAAAATATATACAAATTCCGTCACAATTTACAATTTATCTACAACTTCAATACATTTATTTTATACAGAATCCAGTAAAAAACTACAATTTCTATTTAATTTATATATAATTATGTTAATTGTATATATTTTGTATTCTATTTCTACACGCGACATATAAAATATATACAATCTGTTTATGTCTTTTTCTTCGAATTTCAATATGAAATTCTAACCAAAACCATCTCGAATCTTCACCAAATTCTCGCAAAATTGAGATATAAACACCAAAAGATATTCTCAATTATTTGAAATAATACCCTATCCAAAGAAATAACAATTTTACAAATTTTATTTTTTTAATTTAAACTTTCGAAAATTTTTAATGGTTGTATATTGAGATTTCTAGTACCTGTTAATTCTTTTACTGTTTCAAGATAACTATCTCATCTGATTCTTCTCTGTTGTATTATTTTTTTCACTTTTTCAAAAGCTCCAACTGCATTATGCAACAAAATCATGAATTTTGTCATGGTGTTTGGGTATTTGAGCCAACGAAAACTGCCCAAAATTCCCCAACTAACATGTTTCAATGATATCTATTTTGCAACAATTTCTCCAACCATTTATTTTGTATATAAATGATAAATTATTAATGCTAATGTAATTAAGTGATAACCTCTTTAGTAGAGGTAAATAGGTTTATAATGTAGTATAGATTGGTAAACCTTCCTAAACTTATTCTCCACGCTTACTACATTGAAAACTGAAAGTTAACGCTCCTAATGAATATGTGTTAATAAGATTATGGGTAAGTTACAAGTAAAACTCTTATAATACGACTCATCTGTAAATACACCCCCTACTGCTTAAAATCAAACACTTAAACCCTCATATAATATAGAAATCCTACACACACAAAATTCACCTAGTCGTGATGGCACATAACCCAACCAGATAGGTAAGTCAAACAACAGTCCACACAACTCTAGTGAACTAATAAGAAATCAATAAGTGAAATAACTGAATTTCCAAATAATAACCCAATGATTAGTAGAACTAGTCATGAACCGCTAAGATTTAGATTTACAAAGCTGATAAGAAAATAAATACAATACCTGTTTGGGATATACATAAACAAATAACAAATCTAAAATTACAAAGGACAAGTGGTAGTTATATCCGAAAAAGCAGGTACAACTTTTATGCCAATTCCCGCATCCATAACAGCATCAGCTCCAAGATATGCAAAAAGGTACAGAAGTATAGTACGAGTACAACCGATCACATGTACTCAGCAAGTACCATAACTAACCTTGACGAGGTAATAGTGGCAAGAATTATTAAAGATACTCGCCAAATAACTCGTACAGTTCATAACACCGACAAGTACAAGAACAATAATATGATCAAGTCATGAATCATAGATAGAACAACCTTAGTGTACACAATAACTGAACGTACTCTGCTCAGTCAACAATCCAGCATACAAAGAAGATAAGAAAATAAATCAAGTAAACAACCAAGAAAATTGGAAGTAAAGATGAAATGCAATAACAAAACCAAACACCGGCCATCCTTTTTTCAGAACCTCAATAACCGAACCAAACCACTGATCAGCTTTCCTTAAACCATGTGTACACCATCTAGAAGAAACATGAGAGGGTGACCCTGGGGAGATAGATCCATATCCATACGCTACACGACACATTCACGTGCAAATAGTCATAATCTGTCTTGCATGGTCACATGCTCAATATCATAATAAGCTCGGCATTGTCACAGGCTCAATATCACAAACTGCATGGCGCGGTCATGTGCTACTAGTCCAAACCATATCACACAGAAAGAAAAAGAATACAAGAATACATGTATATAATCAATCTATATCAAATTTCATACTTCGGGATTGGAATAAGTGACATGCTAAGGTGTATGCATGTGCAAAGTGTGCCATCATAGCTCAAATCAGGCAATTGCATCACGAATGTAGCAGTTATAAATTTCAATCAGGAGATTAACCTCTATGTAACCTCAAACATGATTCAAATAGCTCACAACATGGTTACAAATATAAGAAACATCAAAGCATAAAGCTTAGAAATTAATTCAAGGCATACCATAGCCTAAACACTATCTCGAGCATGAATAATATCATGGTGCATGCACATGGGCTCAAACCCACACATGAGTGCCAACCATAGCACGTAGCTATCATAAATAATTCAAGCAACTAGAAGTGCCATCACGTAGGAATCGACCTCCAAACGGCTCGAAACTAGCTAAAAGAAACTCAAAAATATAAAATAATGCCATATGAATAAAACCCAAATGATAAAGGTCGAATCTTTAATCAAATACTCAAAGTCAACCAGCGTGTCAACTTGGTCCAGACCCCAAAACCCAACAAAACTCACAAATTTTGATAACCTATTCAAATATGAGTCCAATCATACTAGTTTCATGCAAATCCAACTTATAATCGATGTTCAAATATCAATTTTTCACTTTAGAAAAGTTTTTCCAAAACCCCCCAAAATGCACTTGCTTAAGCTTCAAGCCAAAACCTACTTTTCTTCTTTAAGATTCCTTGATTTAGAGCTAAAATTAATGATAGATTCATGTTATAATCATAAATTTGAGTTAAGCTTACTTACCTCAATGAAGTAGATAAAAACTCCCTCAGAAATCGCCTCTTCCCGAGCTCCAAAACCATGTGAGAAAAGTAACTAAATTCCGAAATAAGTAAAGATGCAGCGGCTGTCACAGCATGAATCAGATTTTAGATGATTCTGAAACTCACATTTGATAAGCCCAACATAATCTTTGCGAGATTACACCCATGATAGCCTTTTGAATCACCCAATCGGGCCTTATAACGAGGAAGATATGATATTTTGATGTTTTAAAGGAAGTTTAAAAATTTCAAGACATAATCGGTATTTTCGGAATTGTGTACACCAGAAAAATCAGCAATGGCAAAAACTTTATTTTAGCACCCATAACTCATTCAGAGCCTCCCAGATTCAAACCATATATTCATTTCAATCGTAAAATATACTACGAACCTGCTCACGGACTTAAAAGGTCGAAAAGAGGTCGCCTAGACTCGATATTGACCGTAGTCAATCTCCAAATCCTTAACTTAACTAGTCTCTTAACCAATGACCAAAATACACCTGAGTCCCTCGGGACCCCGTCTAATCATATCAACAAGTACAAATACATTATACAAACTTATCCAAAGATTCAAAACACCCACGGTAACATCACAACAAAGAATCGAGGCTCAAGCCGAATAGAATTTCTCTTAAATTGCTAAATCTTCATTCCTTCAAAAGGGTGTCTGAATTACACTTACACGCTTCGGATTACTTTCAAAATTTACACATAAGTTCAATTCAACTATATAAACCTATCTAAAGTCTCGGAAGACCAATTGGAATCCAATAACATCAAAGTTAGCCCTTGCTCTAACTTATGCACTCTTAAGTTCTTCAAATTGGTAACTTTCGACAAATAGTGTCGAATTTTTCTAGGAACCTCCAAAATCGAATACGAACATACGTACAAGTCCAAAATCATCATACGAACTTATCGGACCCATAAAAACTCAATTTCGAGTTTGTTTACCCAAAAATCAAATCTTAGTCAACTCTTCCAATTTAAAGATTCCAAATCGATAGTTATTTTTCCAAATCAATCCCGAACAACTCTAAAACTAAAACCGACCATACACGCAAGTTATAATACATCATATGAAGCTACTCAAAGTCTTAAACCACCAAACGGAATGGTAAAGCTCAAAACGACCTATTAGGTTGTTACATTCTCCCCCACTTAACATATGTTTAGTCATCGAATGTGCTAAGAGTCGTTCCAAAGCTATCTAACCACTGTATAAAACCATACATATACCTACGGATAATCCCATGTCACCTCAATCCATATAAGCACATCAACACAACCTAAATGAAAATTCTTTCTTCAACCTTAGTCCATAACCTTAGAACCTAATCTCCAACATCTGAAATTCCTTATGAGACCCGATTCTCGCATCCATACAATGCATAAATCTAAAAAATCTGCATCAAGACATAATCATATTCCAGGAAAACTCACATGGTGTACCACATAACTCATGTACTCATTGTAATATCTTCAGGTTGTAATAGTTACTTATTACCAAATTTGGTTCCACCAATATACCACATATCAAATAAAACCTTGTTCCAAACCTTCGCAACACTGCAATGATGAAAGAAACATGTAGAAACTAATAACTACTCTCCAGATCAACAAGTCGTAAAACTCTCTCGCCCAGCAAGAACCATCGCCAAATTCTAAACTGACTAATAACATTCTTCTCCCAAACATACCTTATCCAAATCCAATTGCTATAGTTCCAAGTCCAATAACCTCATCTCATCCAGTACAAGCTGCTCGATCGACACACCATGCCAACACCACCTCGAGCCACATATCGTGCAATCCGTGCACCAAACAATCAACAACTCGAATGTACCTAATAATGGGAAGAGAATCAAATGAGAGAACCGCCTGCAAGCTCAACAGATTCCACCACAAAGCACAATGATATGAACCCATCACACAAAGGAGAAACAAAACACACAAAATAAGCACAAAGGATCGTATCCCAACATATTTTCGCTACGATGCGTGACCCAATCCGAACACCGGTCCACATGGAATACCCCAAGCCATGATGCTCACAATCAACAACCACTTGTGTACCAACAACAAACATGACAAGAGCATGGCCACAAGTATGAAGAAAAAGATAACTCAATATACCAAAGAGAGGAAGACCACAACCAAGGTGCAATCAAACATTCAACACCCCAAGAGCCATATCGCTCGAATTTTACCACAAGGCCCAAACACAACCCATGGTAGCATTGGAGACTAACACATATAACATATCAGAACACCAATAAGCTCAACTCTAGCCGATAACATACCTTTCAACAATAGCTATGCTGAGTAAATAAACTCGACCTGATGTAGAACACACATTCTTATTAGGCCTACCAATTATCCCCAAAATCAACTCCATTCCACAAATATGTAAATAACCTTCCAAAAAGTCCACAGTAACCTAACCATAACACATAAAATCAGTCGTCAAACTCTGGCCTTATCTTCATAGACCACAACAAAGGAATAGTCCGCCTCTGATAACTCCCAGTCCCCCTATCCTAAGAATCTCCATATGTGATCCCAACTCCACAACTAATTTGACTGACACATCCCCCATACACACTCATCTCACGAGAGACACTCACATGAATCCTCCGGGACACGCAGTAAAATTGGAACATCAGTAGTCAATAACCATGTAATTCGCATAATACTAGTTCAGCCTCCGCAAGTCAAAACACCATGCGCCTTTCTGAAATGCACACTATTCTCATGTAATACCAAATAGTGCCAACATTCTTCTAAACATATGAAACTGTCCATGTTGTCTAGCACTCATGACCTTCCATTCGGAATAGAACTGCAACCTTGTACATGCAAACCTAAATCACACACGTCGCACCGCATCTAACATGAGAACCCCATACACATTCTGCTGGTAGAAAGAAAACTCTTCCTAGAAACCTCATAGGGATCACACAACCTTAGAACATCCCACAGGAGATAACCCACCTGCTTAGCCTCAAAATTGCATCTGCCTACGCCCTATCATGATCACAACCATAATGTAATCACTTAATCTTCCCGAGTCTAAACTCAACAACAACACATAAGAATATAGTTCATTCCATAAATGAGCAACTGAAAGATCGCTAATACACTCATAACTCAAGACTGTACAACACATCAAGATAGAAATCAAGCACCCTTAGCCCTTTGCATCCAAAGCCAATTCTTCCTAACACATCCAAACCATCTAAGCATAGTCCTCAATCACATAGTACTCATCATATAGCTATCCAATCACTCACTGAGTCCAAAGCACATACTCACTACTGGACATATGAGTCCAAAGCACATACTCACACAACTGAAACCATTAAACCTAAGATATAGCCTGAACCTAGCCTCAAGTCCTCTTGACTGGCCTATCTCCACAACACATGGAACACATCTCGCACCTTATCCATGAAACCACAACTCATTGATGCACAGAGGATACCGAGTGCTCAAAATCGTATACGAGTTGATGGAAGTAAATCAAAGAGATACACTTCATGTTGAATCCATGTTGCACGATAAGGAAAGAAGGATGGGAAATTTCCTAGATCCCCTGTAGCCTCTCAAAGATAGGTATGGACGTCATCATACAAAATAACAAGACTCTACGAGACACTTGATCATGACTCGTAGAACCTATGAACCTAGAGCTCTGGTACCAACTTGTCACGACCCAAAATTCTCCTAGTCGTCATGGCACCTAAACTGATCCGCTAGGTAAGCCAAACAATAGTCAACAAAACTCTAGTGAAATAATAAGAAATCAATAAGTGAAATAACTGAATTTCCTTGCAATAACACAAGGATGTGTAGTACAAGTCATGAGCCGATAAGACTTAGATTTACAAAGCTAGTATGAAAATAAATACAACATCTATTTGGGATATACATAAACAAATTACAAATCTAAAACTACCAAGGACAAGTGATAGCTATATCGGGAAAAGTAGGTACATCTTCAATGACAACTCCCACCATCCATAATAACATCAGCTCCAAGATTTGAACACAAGGTGCAGAAGTGTAATATGAGTAAAACCGACCCCATGTACTCAGTAAGTGCCATAACTAACCTCGGCGAGGTAATAGTGGCAAGAATTATTAATGTTTCTTGCCAAGTAGCATGTATAGTTCATAACTCAAACAAGTACAGAAAAATAATATGATCAAGTTAGGAGTCACAGATAGAACCACATTGGTGAATAGAATAACTTAACATACTCTTCTCAGTCAACGCTCTAACATATAAATAAGATATGCAAGTAAATCAGGTAAATAAACAAGGAAATTGCAAGTAAAAATGAAATGCAATAACCAAACCAAACACTGGCCAGCCTTTCCTCAGAATCTCAATATTCGAACCAAACCACTTATCAGTTTTCCTCAAATCACGTGTACACCATCAAGAAGATACATTATAGGGTAACCCCAGGGGGATGGATCCATATCCACACGCTGCACGACATAGTCACATACAAATAATCATAATCTTCTTCGCATGGTCACAGGTTCAATGTCACAATCTACCTGACATGGTCCCAATCTTAATATCATAATCCGTTCGGCAGTGTCACGTAATCAGTATCATAATCCGCGCACGTGGTCAAAAGATCAATATCATAATCTGCCTAGCGTGGTCACATGCTCAATATCATAATCCCCCTAGTGTGTCAGAGGCTCAATATCACAAACCACACGGCGTGGTCATATGCTAACAATCCAAACCATATCACATACAAAGAAAAAATACAAGAATACATGTATATGATCAATGTATATATTCATACTTCGAAACTGGTATAAGTGACATGCTAAGGTGTATGCATGTGCAACGTGTTCCATCATAACTCAAATCAGACAATTGCATCACAAAAGTAGAACTCTATGTAACCTCAAACATGATTCAATTATCTCACAACATGGTTACAAATATAAGAAACATCACAACATAAAGCTTATCAATTCATTTAAGACACACCATAGCCTAAACACTACATCAAGCATGAATAATACTATAGTGCACGCACATGGGCTCAACCACACACATGAGCGCCAACCATAGCACGTAGCTATCATAAATAATTTAGGTATCTAGTGCCTCAACCAAGTTTAGCGAAGATAATTACCTTTAACAAGCCAAATCATAACTCTAGAAGTGCCATCACACACGAGTCAACCTCTGAACGGCTCGAAACTAGCCAAAAGCAACTCAAAAACATCAAATAATGGCAAAGGGATCTAATCTAAACGATAAAGGTTGAATCTTTAACCAAATACTCAAAGTCAACCAAAAGGTCAACACGGGTTCACACATCGGAACCCAACAAAACTTACAAATTCTGACAACCCATTCGAATACAAGTCCAACCATAAAAGTTTCATCCAAATCCGACTCCGAATCGATGTTCAACTCTCAATTTTTCACTTTAGGAAAGTTTTATCAAAACCCCCAAAATGCACTTTCTTATCCTTCAAGCCAAAACCCTTTTTTCTTCTTCAAGATTCATTGATTTAGAAACAAAATCAATGATAGATTTATGTTATAATTATAAATTCGAGTTAGTCTTACTTACCCCCACTGAAGTAGATAAAAACTCACTCAAAAAGCACCTCTTCCCGACCTCTAAAACATTGTGAGCATAGTAACTAAACTCCGAAAGAAGTAAAAATGCAGCAGTTTTCCCAACCCGAATAAGATCCTAGATGATTCTAAAACTCACATTTGATAAGCCCAACACAATGCTTGCAAGATTACACCCAATATAGCCTTTTGAATCACTCAATTTCGCCTTAAAATTAGGGTGGTACGATATTTTGAAGTTTTAAATGAAGTTTGAAAATTTCACGGACATTATTGGTATTTTCGGAATTGTTTACCCCAGAAAAATTAGCAACGGCAAAATCTTCGTTTTAGCATCCAAAACTCATTCAGAACCTCCTGGACATAAACCTTATATGCATTTCAATCATAAAACACGCTACAAACGTGCTCGTGCACTAAAAATACCGAAAAGATGTCGTCTTGACCCAATATTGACCGTGGTCAAACTTCAAATCCTTAACTTAACTAGTCTCTTAACCAATGATCAAAAATACACTCGAACCCCTAGGGACCCCATCCAATCATACAAACAAGTACAAATACAATATCCGAACTTATCCAAAGGCTTAAAAATCCCACGGGAACATTACAAAGAATCAAGGCTCAAATCAAATAGAATTTCTTTTAAGTTGTTAAAATCTTTTTTCCTTCAAAGGAGTGTCTGAATAACACTTACACTCTTGGGATTACTTCCAAACATCACACACAAGTTCAATTCAACTATATCGACCTATCCAAAGTCTCAGAACTCCAATTGGAGCGCAATAACATCAAAGTTAACTCTTGGTCAAACTTATGAACTCTTAAGTTTTTCAAATTGCCAAGTTATGACAAATAGTTTTGAATTCTTCTAGGAACATCCAAAGACAAATACGAACATATTTACAAGTCCAAAATTATCGTATAAACCTACCAGAACCATAAAAACTTAATTCCGAGTCTGTTTACCCAAAAGTCAAACATTGGTCAGCTCTTCCAACTTAAAACTTCAAAATCAAGAGACATTCTTCCAAATCAATCATGAACCACTCGAAAACTAAAACCGGCCATACACGCAAGTCATAATATATCATATGAAGCTACTCAAAGTCTCAAACTACCAAACAAAATGGTAAATCTTAAAACAACCGTTCGGGTCATTACTGTAAGGCCCCGTAAAATTTTACCAAAGACCCGGAGTTTCGTGGTGCCGAAGTAGACATATGTGTTAACGATGCACGGTTCAAACTTTTTGGGTTGAACAGTGCCTTGGGGAGTTGAAGAAAACTTTTAGAAGTGCAGGGCATTTCTGCGGTCGCAGAATTGATATGCGGACCGCAGATCCGCCGCAGATTTAAGCAGAAACTTGAGAAAATATTTGGACCCTTATGTGGTACATTATGCGGCTGCATAACCCATCGCATACCCCGCATGAAAATTTTCGGAAGGGGGAGTTCTGCGGCGCGTTATACAATCACAGAATTGGTCTGTGGACCGCAGAACGAGGCAGAATTGCCCAGTTCTGAAGGGCCATTATGCGGTCTATTTTGCGGACCGCAGAAGCGTTATGCGGTCGCATATGCGACCACAGATCTGTGTCAGAGTTTCATTTTTCTAATTTTTTTTACCCGACCCTATTTTGATTAAAAGCCCTTGGGGCTCATTTTGAGAGAGAAATCTGATATTTTAGAAAGAAGTGAGAGTGTTCTAGATAGAGAGGAGGAGACCCTAGGATAATTGCTCATCAATGCTTTCTCAAAACTTGGAAAATTGACAAGGAAAACTCACAAGGTCTTTTTCCAAGAGGTAAGGTTCTAACCCTAGTCTTCCATTTTGCGTTTAGGTAGGAGATGGGTAATTGGGAGTATTATTCTTGGGTATGAGAGTTGTTTATTTTACATGCATGTACAATCGAGGGTAGTAGGAAGATTGTCGCTCTTGTTTGGATAAACTTTGGGTAGTGGGATGAAAGAATCAACCATGGGAGGACCTTGAAACCTTAATGCGCACCTAGTGTTTGATAAAATGCTCAAGTGAGCCGGAACTATGAACTCTCTCCTAATTCGTGTTCAATTTTTCTATATTTCTAAATATATCGACGAGGCTAAGAATTCTAGAATATTGTAGTAATTTAAAAAGCTAGAGACGAGGTATGTTGGCTAAAATATTCTTTTAGAATTGAACCCCACAATATCCTTATAAGTCCCGTGATGCTTATTATAAATTGATTATTCCAAATAAGCCTTGTGTCAAAATAAATATGCGTTCAATATGTATTCCAGAGATTCTTGTTATGTTGAGTCACCGTTGAGAATGTTGTTTAAGAATGGGCTGTGTGTTATTATGTTATGATTTAAAAACATAATTCTAATGAAAGTTATCATGTCAAATTGTGTAAGACATTACATGTGCCTAAGACCCTAAATTTCTCAAGTATGTGTTTGAAGTCTTAAGTGGAAAAGCCTTATTGTTGATTAACCATGATGATGTTTGAAAGTGTAATAGTAAGCATGAACTATGAAGTATGGCCAACATGCCAAGAATGATATTGCGTTATGGCCAACAGTGCCAATAAAATGAATGATATGTAAGAGAATATGAAATGAGTGGTAAATCCTTTTAATAATAAATTTCTTGGGAGTGTCGTTTAGCCACCGAGGAAGGGTAGGTCGGAACAACCTAACCCTGAAACTACACGTGCCTGTGTACGAGTGATTGAGGGATAAATCCCCGTGTTAATGTGATGAGATTGTTTCCCCTTATATGAGATGAGATTGGTGTGTTGAGATATTTCCCGTTAAACGGGATGAGAGTATTGCTAGCGAAATATGATGTGATGTCGACCTACACGGCATTGTGGTGAGACGGCATAGCTGATCGGGCTGAGATCGGACGACATGCCACGCACATGCTGGTATTATGAGTGTATGTCTCTGGGTGAGACGGCTTAGCCGATCGGGCTGAGAACAGACTCCGTGCTAAAACACAGTGGTGTATCGGTGCTAAAGATCTCCCAACTTAAATTACTAAAATTTACTTGAAATTTACCTTTTCCCTAACTTGACACCTTGTTAATGTCTGAGTTTATTATTTGTTTCATATTTTATTCTTCGTTTACTGTTACTCATTCTATTGAGAGGGTGTTTAGTTTTACATACTAGTAGTATTCCATATGTACTAACGTCCCTTTTGCCGGGGGCGCTGCATCTTTAGTGGATGCTGGTAGTTCCATAGCATGCGGTATTGATCAGTGATAGCAACACTTCATTTTGGGGTCCTATATCTCTTATCCTTTGTACATAGTGTTTTGAGGTATAGTCGGGGCCTTGTTGCCGGTAGTGTCTTAGCACTCTTTTGTTCTTGTTAGACGCTCCGTAGAGATAGTGTGGGTTGTACCTAATTGTGGGAAGGCTAACTAAACATGTTGTAATCATATCATTTGTTCCACCTTAACTATGATTGTACTATATTCTGTCTCAAAGACTTGTTAATGACGTAACTAGTGGAAATAAACAGGTGTTATTCACATGACCTCTTACGGTCTAATTAACGAAATGTATTTTTCTCTTTATTCATGGGTGAGTTGGATAGACAGAACTGTGCAGGCTTGCTCGATCGGGGTAACTCTATTGAGCACCGGTCATGCTCCCCGAGGTCGGAGCGTGACAAACTTAGTATCAGAGCCTAAGGTTTTAAAGTATCCTAGGATGTCTCGGAGCCGTGTCTAGTAGAGTCCTTATTATCGGTGTGTTTTCAACCACATCTGTAATTAGGAGGCTACTTGAGCATTTATGAATAATACCCTTCTTTGATGTTCCAGACGGTGCGATAAAGATGCTTGTAAGATTGTTCCTCCTTTAACTCGTGCTATGCTCTAACTTTTAATACATGGCGCCTAGGAAGAAGGCAAGAACTGGCCAAGGAGCCCATGTCACCACAGGAGTGGCAATTGATTCGATACTTGATGATGCGGGTGAGCACCCAAGTGGTGAGAACATTCCCCTTACTACTACAATGCCCGATTCCACTACACCTGATCAGATTGCACCAGTTCAACATACTGAGGGTGCAACGATCCCTCCCACTGATATTCCAGTTCCACCTCCAGCCCCAACTTCCGGTTTCGGTGTATCTGATGGGGATCTTAGGGGAGCCATACAGATGTTGGCTCAGATAATGGCTTCCCAGACCCATAGATCAAATATTGCACCCAGGTCTTCTAGTCAGCCAAGGGATTCCGCTAGTTCCAGGGTGAACAGATTTCTCCAGTTGGATCCTCCAGTGTTCACAAGTAGTGATCCTGAGGAGGACCCCCGCGACTGCATTGATGAGATGCACAAGACTCTCCGAGTTATGTGTGCTACTAAGATGGAGGGAGCAGAGTTGGCCTCCTACCGCCTGAAAGGGGTGGCCTATTCTTAGTTTGAAATGTGGGAGGACTCCCGTGAGGAGGGAAGCCATCCGGCGAGGTGGAGTGAGTCTGCCGATGCTTTCGTTGATCATTTCTTGCCTGCCGAGACTAAGGCAGCCCATGCCGCCTTGTTTGAAAGCATAAAACAAGGTATCATGAGTGTGTGGGAGTATCATATGAGATTCGCGCGCCTGTCCAATTATGCCATCTACATGTTGCTCACTATGGAGGCTAGAGTGCGTTGGTTTGTGCAGGGCCTTAGCCCCTTGGTTATTAATGAAGCCACTACAACTGCCTTGAATTCTGATATGAACTATGGTACGATGGTGGCATTCTCTCAAGCCATAAAGACCCGCAAATTGAAGAATAGAATGGAGCGTGAAAGCAGCAGCAAGGCCCGTTCTGCGGGCAATTTTGGTTGTTCTTCTTTTGGTGGTGGTGGTGGTAGGTCAGCATTCAGGGGAGGGTCATCAAGGCCATCCCAGTCTTTTGCTTATTGTTTAGTCAGTACACCGCCATCGGGGCCCAGTCAGCAGCAGGGGAGCCATTTTAGGCCCAGCTAGGGCAATATGGGATCCTACCAGAAGGGTCAGTCTGGTGGGAGATTTTAGTAGCAGCGGAGGACCCCATGCCCTAGGTGTAGGAAGATGCACTTTGGGGATTGCTACATGGACTAGCCTATATGGTACTGGTGTTGAATAAGGGGTCACATTCAGAGGGAATCCTTCTCACCAGAGTATGGGCAGGGGTACAACACAGCAGCTAGTTCTGCAGCTACTACATCTGTAACACCTCCTTCAGCTCGAGGCACCCCCGCAACCACAGGGCGTGGTGCTACTAGGGGTGGCACACAGAGTTCTGGAGGACCCAGCCTTTTCTATGCTATGAGGGGTCGCCAGAGTTCAGAGGCTTCTCCAGATATTGTCACGGGTATATTGACTGTCCAATCTCATGATGTGTATGCTTTTATTGATCCCGGTTCCACTTTGTCCTATGTTGCTATGGGATTTGGGACAGAACAGAACAGCTCCATGAGTCGTTCTCTGTATCNTACCAGAGGGTACAGATGGATTTGTGGTATAT
>AWOL01S0001211.1:9351-29946 GCA_000715115.1 Nicotiana otophora | reverse complement strand
CGAAACATTATTTGTTTTCAATTCCTTTAGCTTCTGAAACTTCCAACCATCTTTGTACTTGTTGTTCATGATATTCAATATTTGTAACCTCCGAGGTAATATGATTAACTTACTTTGCAAACTTTTCAAATATGATTTCATTTGTGAGCTTACATCAATTGACTTATGACGACTCGTACGTACGAAAACATGGGTTGTAACACCAAGTCTCAATCCTTCATGGCGTACAGCCACACGCCCGTCACCTAACATGGGTTCCACCTTCAAACAGTCATATTATACCAACTCCGGGTTTCATACCCTCAAGACCAGATTTAAGACTGTTACTTACCTCAACAGTGTAGAACTCTTGCTTCGAAATGCCCTTTCCTCTCGAACAGGTCTCCAAATGACCCGAATCTAGCCACAAGTAATACAATACGATTAATATGAGCTAAACGAATAAATCCCACAAGGAAAATACCAATGTATAGGACAAATCCCGAAATTCACTCAAACCCGGCCCCCGGGCCCAAGTCTCGAAATTCGACAAAAGTCATAAAACCCGAAAGCCCATTCACTCACGAGTCTACCCATACTAAATCACTCACGAGTCTACCCTAACCCCCTTATTTCACTTCAAAACTCCTACTAATTAGGTGGGGAAGTTAATGGGAAAATACCATAGCTAATGATAACAAAGCTTAAGCAACTTACCTCAGTGACTATCCCTGAATCCCCTTCAAACATCATCCCAAAAGCTCCAAAGTCTGAATTGAAAATGGTGGAAATGAGCAAAAATCCCGAAGTCCCCCATCTATAGGTTCTGCCCAGGTTTTCGCACTTGCGGCTCAAAAATGCACACCTGTGGAGCCGATTTTACGCACAAATCTCCGCATTGTGCTCCCTATCTTCTTTAGCGACCTCGTAGGTACGGAAAAGACCTCACACCTGTGGCCACTGCCAGTCCTCCTCACTTCCGCATCTGCGACTCAGCCTCGCATCTACGGGCTCGCAGATGTGACCAATCTTACGTACCTGCGGTTCCAGCCCAGGTCCTCTATGTCCGCATCTATGGCTCACCAAGTGCACCAGTGACCTCGCACCCGTGGCTCCCCCCTCTACAGGTGCGAAAATACTAGTAGCAGCAGCTTCAGCTGCATTTTTCCAACGTCAAACAATCTGTTAACCACCCGGACACACCCCGAGCCCCTCGGGACCTCAACCAAACATAACAAGATAAAATGCTCAAGTGAGCCGGAACTATGAACTCCCTCCTAATTTGTGTTCAATTTTGCTATATTTCTAAATAGATCGACGAGGCTAAGAATTTCGGAATATTTAAGTAATTTAAAAAGCTCAAGGCGAGGTATGTTGGCTAAACTCTTCTCTTAAAATTGAACCTCACAATATCCTTATAAGTCCCATGATGCTTATTATAAATTGATTATTCCAAATAAGCCTTGTGTCAAAATAAATATGTGTTCAATATGTATTCTAGAGATTCTTGTTATGTTGAGTCACCATTGAGAATGTGGTTTAAGTATGGGCTGTGTGTTATAATGTTATGATTTAAAAACGTGATTATAATGAAAGTTATCATGTCAAATTATGTAAGAAATTACATGTGCCTAAGACACTAAATTTCTCAAGTATGTGTTTCAAGTCTTAAATTGAAAAGCCTTATTCTTTATTACCCATGATGATGTTTGAAAGTGAAATAGTGAGCATGAACTATGAAGTACGGCCAACGTGCCAAGAATGATATTGAGTTATGGCCAATGGTGCCAATAAAATGAATGACATGTAAGAGAATATGAAATGAGTGGTAAATCCTTTTAATAATAAATGTCTTGGGAGTGTCGTTTAGGCACCGTGGAAGGGTAGGTCGGAACAACCTAACCCCAAAACTACACGTGCCGGTGTAGGAGTAATTGAGGGTAAATCCATGTGTTAATGTGATGAGACCGATTCCCCTTATATGAGATGAGATTGGTGTGTTGAGATGTTTCCCCTTAAATATGATGAGATTATTGCTAGCACAATGTAATGTGATGTCGACCCACATGACATAGTGGTGAGACGGCTTAGCCGATCGGGCTGAGATCAGACGCCATGCCACGCACATGGTGGTATTATGAGTGTATGTCTCTGGGTGAAACGACTTATCTGGTCGGGTTGAGATCGGACTCCGTGTTAAAACATGATGGTGTATCGGTGCTAAAGATATCGCAACTTAAATTACTAAAATTTACTTGAAATTTACCTTTCCCCTAAATTGACACCTTCTTACTGTCTGAGTGTATTATTGATTTCATCTTTTATTCTTCGTTTACTGTTACTCATTCTATTGAGAGGGTGTTTAGTTTTACATACTAGTGCTATTCCAAATGTACTAACGTCCCTTTTGCCGGGGGCGCTGTATCTGTAATGGATGCGGGTGGTTCCATAGCAGGTGGTATTGATCAGTGATAGCAGCACACCCTCTCCTCAGCTGATTTGGTGAGCCCCACTTCATTTTATGGGCCTGTATCTCTTATCCTTTGTACATAGCCTTTTGACGTATAGTCGGGGTCTTGTTGCCGGCACTGTCTTAGCACTCTTTTGTTTCTATTCGAGGTTCTGTAGACATAGCGTGGGTCATACCTATTTATGGGAAGGTTAACTAAAAATGCTGCAATCGTATCATTTGTTGCACTTTAACTATGATTGTACTATGTTTTGTCTCAAAAACATGTTAATGACGTAACAAATGGAAATGAAATGGTGTTATTCACATGACCTCTTACGGTCCAATTAACGAAATGTATTCTTCACCTTATACATGGGTGAGTTGGGTAGACAGCGCTGTGCAGGCTTGCTCGATCGGGGTAACTCTGTTGAGCGCCGGTCACGCTCCCTGAGGTCGGGGCGTGACAGTTACTATATATATATATATACTCCCTCTAGCATTATTTCTTAGCCAACAATAATGTAAGAGTAATATATAAATATAAACTTGATTAAAAATTGTTATTCAAACTGAAAATTTCAACCTGTGAAAAATATAGTCATATTCTTCTTTTACTTGTGAAGGGGATAATTTCAACCTTATGACCATAAGCACGCCACCGTTGATGTATACGCCATTGGGAAAATTTAGAGGTTAATTGCTTGCTTGCCCTAGAGGATAGACCATGAATGTTTTGCTAGTTGGTTTTTGAAGTTTAAAACATTCATCCATGCCAGATACTTATAATAATTAAAAATTTGTGGATTAAAAGGTTGAGTGTCACGAATCAAAACCACACTAAGTCGTGATGGCCCCTAACCCAACACGCTAAGTAAGCCCATTAGTATAAGTCACTTCTATAATTAGAAACCAACATAGATAATGAATGAAATAGCTAAACTGGTTCAATTCAACCATCCCAAGGACTGGTAGTACAAGTCATGAGCTACTAATAATAACATGACAACTCCATTTTCAGGAAAGATACATCATCTATTTGAAATCGACATCAACATGAATATAATTCTAAACTACCAAGAATAAATGGTAGCTTGTATCTTGAGTGCTGGTACATCTTCTATACTAGGCCCATGAACACCTCAGCCGCTCAGCATCGAATAGCTGCACACAAGGTGCAGAAGTATAGTATGAGTACAACCGACCCCATGTACTCAGTAAGTATCTTGACTAACCTCAGTGAAATAGTGACGAGGTCATGTTCCTAGTAGAGTAGTGTCTCTTCTGAAGGCTCAGCGGTTGGTTGAGAAGGGGTGTTTGGCGTACATAGGCTTTGTGAGGGATGTTAGTGTTAATACATCTACCGTTGAGTCAATTCTGGTAGTGAGGGAGTTTTCATATGTGTTTCCAGTAGGACTACCGGGCATTTAACTCGATAAAAATATTGATTTTGGTATTGACTTAATACCGGGCACTCAACCCATATCTATTTCATTTTACCGCATGGCTCCAACACAGTGGAAGGAATTAATGGAACAGTTGCAAGAATTGCTAGATAAAGCTTTCAGCAGGCCGGATGTTTCTCCTTGGTGTGCTCCAATTCTATTTGTGAAGAAGAAGGACGGTTCTATGAGAAAGTGCATTGACTACAGGCAATTGAACAAGGTTACTATGAATAACAAGTATCCACTGCCACATATTGATAACTTATTTGATCACCTTCAAGGTGATAGGGTATTCTCGAATATTGACTTAAGATCGAGGTACCATAAGTTGAAGATCATGTCTTCACATATTCCTAAGACGGGCTTCAACACCCATTATGGGTATTATGAGTTATTGGTGATGTCATTTAGGCAAAGCAATGGCCCAGCAACGTTTATGCACTTGATGAATAGCGTGTTTCAGCCTTATATGGATTCCTTTATTATTTTGTTCATTAATGATATATTGGTGTATTCTTGCAGCCGGGAGGAGCATAAGAAGCACTTGAGGATGGTGCTCCAGACTTTTAAGGAGAAGAGTTTATACGCTAAGTTCTCTAAGTGCGGGTTCTGGTTAGAGTCAGTGGCATTCTTGGGTCACATGGTGTCTAGTGAGGGCATTAAGATGAATCCGAAAAAGATTAAGGCAGTTCACAGTTGGCCCAGACCTTCTATAGCTATAGAGATTCAGATTTTTCTTTGATTGGCTGGCTATTATGGCTGCTTTAAGTGGGTTTTCATCTTTCGCAGCCCTATTGACTAAGCTGACTTATAAGGGTGCCCCATTTAGGTACGAGTGTGAGGAGAGCTTTTAGTAGATCAAGACTTCCTTGACTATAACTCAGTGGTGGTTTTGCCTTCGCTATCGGGTACATATACAGTCTGCTGTGATGCTTTATGGGTTGGCATTGGATGTGTATAGATCCAAGATGGTAGGGTAATTGCATACGCTCGCGTCAATTGAAGCCCCATGAGAAGAACTACCTAGTGCATGGTTTGGAGTTATCAGCTATTATACACGCGCTCAATATTTGGAGGCATTATCTTTATGGCATATCTTGTAAGTGTAACGACCCTGTCATGCCCCGACCTCAGGGAGCGTGACCGGCGCTCAACCGAGATACCCTGATCAAGCAAGCCTTTACAATACTTTCCACCCAACTCACCCATGAAAAAAGAGAAGAATACATTTCATTAATTTGACAGTAAAAGTTCATGTGAATAACACCAGTTCATTTCAATTAGTTACGTCATTAACAAGTCTCCAAAACAATACATTTTACAATCATAGTTAAAGTGGAGCAGATGATACGGTTACAACATTTGTAGTTTAACCTTCCCCAAAACAGATACAACCCACACTATGTCTACGGAGCCTCTAAGAGTAACAAAAGAGTTCTATGACAGTGCCAGCAACAAGGCCCCGGCTATACCTCAAAACACTATGTACAAAGGATAGAGATACAGGACCCCGAAATGAAGTGGGGCTCACCAAGTCAGCTGAGGAGAGGGTGTGCTTCTATCATTGGTCAATACCACCCACTATGGAACCACCAGCATCCATTAAAGATGCAGTGCCCCTGGCAAAAGGGATGTTAGTACATATGGAATAATACTAGTATAAAAACTAAACACCCTCTCCACAATGTCGTGTGGGTCGACATCACATCACATCTCGCTAGTAATAATCTCATCCCATTTAAGGGGAAACACCTTAACACACCAATCTCATCCCATAATAGGGGAAATAGTCTCATCACATTAACACGGGGATTTACCCCTCAATCACTCCTACACTGGCACGTGTAGTTTCGAGGTTAGGTTGTTGCGACCTACCCTTCCTCGGTGGCTAAATGATACTCCCAAGGCATTTATTATTAAAAGGATTTACCACTCATTTCGCAATCTTTCTTATATCATTCATTTCATTGGCACCAATGTCCATGACGCAATATCATTCTTGGAACGATAGCCGCACATCATATTTCATGTTCTCTTCTTTCACTTTCAAATATCACCATGGATAATGAACAACAAGGCCTTTCTTATTAAGACATTAAGAACATATTTAAGCAATGCAGAGTCTTAGGCACATGTGATTTCTTACACAATTGACATGATATCTTTCATTAGAATCACGCTTTTAAATAATAACATAATAACAAGCAGCCCATACATAAACCACGTTCTCAAACATTAACTCAACATAACAAGAATCTTTGGAATACATATTGAACGCATAATTATTTTTCCACAAGGCTTATTTGGAACAATCAATTTATAATGAGCATCACGGGACTTACAAGGACATTGGGGGGTTCAATTCTAAGAGAAGAGTTTTGCCAACATACCTCGCTTTGAGCTTTCTTTAATTCACTACACAGTTTCGGAATCCTAGCAACTTTGATCTATTTAGAGATATAGAAAAATTAAACACAAATCATGAAGGATTTCATAGTTCCAGCTCACGTGAGCATTTTATCAAACACTAGGTGTGCATTAAGGATTCAAGGTTCTCTTATGGTGGATTCTTTCATCGCACTACCCAAAGTTTACCCAAATGAGCTCAACAATCTTCCCACAACTCATGAATGTACATGCATTCATAAAAAACAACCCTCATCCTCAAAACCTTCCTCCCCATTACCTATTCCCAAACAAAATTCCTTAATTGAGGGTTAGGGCTAGAATATTACCTCTTGGTTGAAGGCCTTGTGAGCTTTCTTGTTGAATTTCAAAGCTTGGACAAGATTTTGGAGGAACAATTTTCTTAGGGACTTCACCTCTCACTCTAGGGCACTCATTCTCTCTAAAAATACCAGATATCCCCTTTAGAAATGGTCCCTTACGTCTAATTATTGAGATAGGGTCGGGTTAAAAAGTTAGAAAAATGAAGCCCCGATGAAGATCTGTGGTCCGAAGAATGGACCGCATAATGGCCCTCCGGAACTGGGCACCCTTGCGGTTCGTAGGGCTATTCTGCGGTCACATAATGTGCCGTAGAACTTCCCTCCGAACATGTTTTGTTCCGAGTATGCGATGGGTTATGCAGCCCGCAAAATGATTATGCGGTCGCATAATGGATCGCATAATGGTCCAAATATTTGCCGAGATTTCTACCTCAGCCTGTGGCAGATCTGTGGTCCGCATATCAGTTCTGTGACTGCAGAATGGGCCGCAAAAATGCCTTGCATTTCCAAAAATTTTCTTTAACTCCTCAACGCACTGTTCAACCCAAAAAATTCAAACCACGGTGAGCAAGCTCACCTCAAAGGATCTCTACAATCAACAACGCATAAGTCTACTTCGGCACCACGAAATCCCGGATTTTAGGTAACATTTTATGGGGCCTTATATCCTCCCCCGCTTAACACAGCGTCATTAGAACCCAATGTAACTCAGCTGCTATAACACACCAACAGTTCCGACTTTTGACTAACTCCCCAAATTTCCAAAATTTTCGCTAGAGTTTCCCCTATAACATGGCCTATCCACCAGTCAGCGAATCCCATAAACCAACCCTAAAACAATATGCATGAACCAATAACGTAACATAACATAAAAACAATGGCAAACGCGCCCTAGTATATCACCAAAAAGGAACACCCTTAACATCATCTATACAAATGATACATAATTCACAGGAAACAATTTCATAAATACAATTACATAGATATTAAAATAAATGAGGGTGCTTCTTCTGTGTCTGCGGTGCATTATGCGACTGCAGAACAGGTCTGCGGGCCGCAGAACTACTGCAGACCCAGTTTTGGAGCACCAATTGTGCGGTCGATTTACGGACCGCAAAAGTGTTATGCGGTCGCATATGCGACTGCAGATCTACGTCGGGGCTTCAATTTTCTAATTTTATAACCCGACCCCCATTTCATTTATATAGCCTAAGGGTTCATTTTTGGGGGATTACCTGATTTTATAGAGAAAGGAGAGAACTACTCTAGAGAAAGGAAAGGGAGGGATAAGTATTGCACTACTCAACTTGAGTCAAGCCTTGAAATCTCATCAAGATAAACTTGTTAGGGCTTCTAAAAGATAAGAATTTCTTCCCCCAATTCTTCAATTTTTGATTTTGGGTAATACAGAGTGTGATTCTTGTATGAGAGTATTATTATACGTGTATGCACTAACGAGATGTATGGGGAGGTTGTTGAGCTCAAATGGGTAATGATTGGCTTGTGGGATGAAGGAATCCACCATAGAAGAACCTTGAAATCTTGATGCAAACCTAGTGTTTGATAAAATGCTTAAATGAGGTGAACCCACGAATATCTTCCTAATTGTGGTTCAATTTTGCTATGTTTCTAAATAGATTGAAGTTGCTAGAGTTTTTGGAACATTGTAGTAATTTAAGGAAACTCAAAGCAAGGTATGTTGGCTAAACTCTTCTCTTATAATTGAACCCCACATTACCCTTGTAAGTTCCGAGCTGATCTTCATAAATTGGTCATTCTGAATAAGCTTTATGGCAAAGATATATGTTCAATACGTGTTTCAAATTCTCTTATTATGTTGTGCTACTAATTGAGGATGTGTTCAAAGTATGGATTGCGTGTCTTAATGTTATAACTCCAAGTCGTGTTTCAAATGAAAGTTATTATGCCAAATTGTGTAAAGATTGTGATTAGGATTACACCTCCACCTGCATATATATATATATTGGGATGAGGCGGCAAGGCCGCTTTGTGTTGGATTTTTGTATTGTTGTTACACTACCACCCGCACACACATTGCGGTGAGGCGGCGGGGACACTTTGTGTAGAGTTGTGGTATTGTGAGTACACCTCCACCCGCATACATTAGGGGGTGGCGATGGAGCCGCTTTGTTTAGAGTTGTGCTATTATGAGTACACCTCTACCCGCATACACTGGGATGAGGTGGCAAGGACGCTCTGTGTAAAGATGGTTGTAGAGGATCCCAACTTGAAATTTATAATGTTATGGGATGTGCTTAATAACATTTGTTTTGACTTGTATGGCTATCTAAGCCCTATTATTGTTACCATGATTCATCATATTCATGTTGTATTTCCAAGTCCTTGAATAGATGTTTTGTTTTTCATACTAGTACTATTCGACATGTACTAACGTCCCTTTTTCCAAGGGCATTATATCTTTAATGGATGCACGTGGTTCCACAGCGGGAGGCGAAGGTCTTTCAAGATAAGCTCCTTGGGGTCCCACCAAATAGGGAGATTGATTTTGGGATTGATGTGATGTCAAACATGCAGCCTATATCTGTTCCACCCTACAGAATGGCACCAGCATAATTGAAAGAGCTAAAGGAACAATTGAATGATTTATTAGAGAAGGGTTTCATCCGGCCGAGTGTGTCTCCTTGGGGAACACTGGTACTATTTGTAAGAAAGAAGGATGGGTTGGTAAGGATGTGTATTGACTATCGGTAGCTCAACAAGGTTACAATAAAAAATAAGTGCCCACTGCCAAAGATAGATGATTTGTTTGACCAATTGGAGGGTGCTAAGTATTTCTCCAAGATTGATTTAAGATCCATGTATCACCAATTGAAGATCAGGGAGCAGGATATTTCGAGAACAGCTTTCAGAACCCGGTATGGACACTTTGAATTTCTGGTAATGTCTTTTGGGCTAATATATGCCCCGACAACTTTCACGGACCAGATGAATCGAGTCTTCATGCCTTTTCTTGACTCTCTTGTGATAGTTTTCATTGACGATATTCTGGTATATTCACGAGGTCTAGAGGAGCATGTCAATCATCTCAGGACAGTTCTACAGACTCTATATCAACAAAAGTTGTATGCGAAGTGTTCGAAATGTGAATTTTGGCTTGAATCTGTTACATTATTGGGTCATGTCGTCTCCAGAGAAGGAAATAAGGTTGATCCTCATAATATTTCAGCGGTGAGAAATTGGCCTAGACCTACTACCCCAATAGAGATTCGTAGTTTCTTAGGCTTAGCTGGGTATTACAGAAAGTTTGTGGAGGTATTCTCTACCCTTGCCTCGTCATTGACTAAATTGACGTAGAAGACGGTTAAGTTATAATGGCCAGATGCTTGTGAAAGGAGCTTTCAGCAGTTTAAATTGAGGTTGACTACGACACCAGTGTTGACCCTACCAGAGGGTACAAATGGGTTTGTGGTATATTGCGATGCTTCAAGAATCGGACTTGGGTATGTATTAATGCAACATAGAAAGGTGTTAGCTTATGCTTCTAGGCAACTCAAGAATAATGAAAAGAACTATCCAACACATGATTTAGAGCTTGCAGCAGTGGTCTTTGCATTGAAGATTTGGCGTCATTATTTGTATAGAGTCCATGTGGATATATTCACGAACCACAAGAGCCTTCAATACACTTTCAAACAGAAGGAGTTGAATCTGAGGCAAAGAAGGTGGCTTGAATTACTCAAGGATTACGACATTAATATTCGTTATCATATCGGGAAGGCTAATGTTGTAGCGGATTCTCTTAGTTGGAAATCTATGGGTAGTTTGGCTAACTTGGAGGTATATCAGAGACTGTTGGACAAGGAGGTTCATCGATTGGCTAGTTTGGGAGTTCGTCTTGCAGATTCTAGTGAAGGAGGAGTGATTGTGAAAAATATGGCCGAATCATCACTTGTTGTGGAAGTCAAGGAAAAGCAATACAACGACCCGTTGTTGATACAATTGAAGGGGGGAATTCATAAACATAAGACCATGGCCTTTTCTCTTGGCATGGATGATGGTACACTAAAGTACCAAGGGCGACTATGTGTTCCAAATTTGGATGGTCTCCGGGAAAGAATCATGATCGAGGCTCACACTTCTAGGTGTTTCGTGCACCCGGGCTCCACAAAGATGTATCATGATCTTAAGGAAGTCTACTGGTAGAATGATATGAATAGAAATGTAGTGGACTTTGTGGAAAGATATCCAAATTGTCAGCAAGTGAAGGCCGAACACCAAAGTCCGTGTGTGTTGGCACAGAACATAGAAATCTCACTGTGGAAGTGGGAGATGATCAATATGGACTTTGTCGTAGGACTACCTCGCACTCCTCGCAAGTTCGACTCGATTTGGGTAATTGTTGACCGACTCACGAAATCAGCACACTTCTTACCTGTTAAGGCTACCGACACAGCAAAACAGTATGCTCAGTTGTATATCAAGGAGATAGTCAGGTTGCATGGCACTCTAGTTTTAGTTATCTCAGATTGGGGGCACCGTTCACGGCTAATATTTGGAAGAAGTTTCAACAAGGTTTGGGTACTCAGGTGAATCTTAGTAGAGCCTTTCACCCGTAGACTGACGGGCAGGCAGAGCGTATTATTCAGACGCTTGAGGATATGTTACGCGCTTGTATTCTTGACTTTAAGGGTAGCTGAGATGATCATTTGCCACTCATAGAATTTGCTTACAACAATAGTTATCTTGCTAGTATCCATATGGCACCGTTCGAGACTTTATATGGTAGGAGATGTAGATCTCCCATTAGTTGGTTCGAGATTGGTGAAGCAGAATTGATAGGGTCGGACCTTGTCCATCAGGCTATGGAGAAGGTTAATATCATTACAGAACGGTTGAAAACAACTCAGAGTCGTCAAACGTCCTATTCTAAGATGATTGGAGTTCAAAGAAGATGATTGGGTATTCTTGAAGGTTTCCCCCTTGAAGTGCGTAATGTGGTTTGGTAAGAAAGGAAAATTGAGTCCGAGGTATGTCGGACCGTATAGGATCATTCAGAAATTTGGTCAGGTGGCGTACAAGCTGGAGCTACCACCTAAGATGTCATTAGTGCACCCGGTATTCCATGTATCTATGTTGAAGAAGGTAGTTGGAGATCCGTCGCTTATGGTGCCAGTTGAGACTATTGAGGTTAATGAAGAACTGACCTATGAAGATATTCCAGTTGCCATTCTTGATAGGCAAGTCTGAAAGCTAAGAAATAAAGAGATTTCCTCTATGAAAGTGCTACGACGAAACCAACAGGTTGAAGAGGCTACTTGCGAAGCCGAGGAAGAAATGAAGAAGAAGTACCCTCATTTGTTTGAATAGCTATGTAATTGTATTTATGAAATTGATACCTGTGAATTATGTATCAGTTATATAGTTGATGTTAAAGGGTGTTCCTTCCTGATTATATGTTGCTTATGAGGATACAGTTGGTATTGTTTTGTGTCATGTTATGTCATTGGATTATGTATATGTTATTAGGATCTGTTCCTAGGGTTCTCTGTGTAACACCCCGGAAAATTTCGAAGTACTTAAGTGTAAAGCCCGCTAAAATTTGCAAAGAAAATAATATTTCATGGTGTCGGACTAGGCTTACGTGTTTGAGGATAATGCATCGGAAAGTAAAGGAAAATGTTTGGCGAAAAAGCGCGTTTATGCGGTCCATTATGCGACCGCATAATCACTCTGCGGGCCGCATAATGGCCGCAGAAGTGAGAAGGAGAGGGACATTCTGGAAGCAGCTATGCGGTCAACTATGTGACCATATAACTATTATGCGGTGCATTATGCGACCGCATAATAGTTATGCGGACCGCATAGTGACCGCATACACAGATAGATTTTTGATCATTTTTGTCAGCGATTATGCGACCGATATGCGGTCCGCATATCAATTAGGCAGTCGCATATGCGACCGCAGAACCGCTCTGGAGCTCCATTGTTGGGATTTTAAAACCTGACCCTATTTTGTTAAATACACTCTTTGGGCCATTTTTGAACTATAATCTGATATTTTAGAGTGAGAGATAGTCCCCTAGAGTGAGAAAGTGTTCTTCAATAATTGTTCTTCAATTCTTGCCCATGTTTTGGAAGATTAAGAAGGGAAACTCACTAGGTCTTCATCCTAGAGGTAAGATTCTACATCCTAACCCTCACTTTCGAATTTTGTGTATAATTGGATAATTAGCAAGATAATTTCTGGGCAAGAGGGTTGTTTATTTAGATGCATGTGATATCAAGGGGTGTAGGAAGATTGTGTTTGATAAAATGCTCAAATGAACTAGAACCATGATCATCTTCCTAATTTTGGTTCAATTTATTATACTTCTAAAAAGGATTGAAGTTGCTAAGAATTTCGGAATATTTAGAGTGTAAGAAAGCTCAAGTGAGGTATGTTGGCCAAACTCTTCTTTAAGAATTGGAATTCCCTATATCCTTGTAAGTTGCGAGATGTTGATTATAAATGGAGTATTCCGATAAGTTTTGTGATGAAGATGTATGTTCAATTCGTGTTTCAGATGCTCTTATCATATTGCATTATAAATTGAGGATGTGTCCCAAACTATGGATTATGTATCCACGTGTTATAACTTCTAGTCGTGATTTATATGAAAGTTATTATGCCAAGTTGTGTAGAGATTAAGATTATGATACACCTCCAACTGCATACATTGGGGTGAGGTGGCATGACCGCTTTGTGTGGGGATTACGGTATAGAGATTGTGATTGTGATACACCTCCACCAGCATATATATTGGGGTGAGGCGGCATGACCGCTTTGTGTAGGGACTATGGTATTGTGGGACTGCACCTCCACCCGCTTACATTGGGGTGAGGTGGTACGACCGCTTTGTGTATAGTTTTGGTATTATTGTGGCACCACCATTATGCCGCTTTGTGTTGGTATTGGTATTGTTGATGCAGTTCCACCCGCATACATTGGGGTGAGGCAGCATAGCCGCTTTGTATAGGTTCTTGGTACTGTGGTTATATATCCACCCGTATACATTGGGGTGAGGCGGTAGGTCCACTTGATTAGAGTTGTGGTATTGTACGTACACCTCCACCTGCATACATCGGGTGAGGCGACGGGGTCGCTTTGTGTGAAGATGGTTACAGAGGATCTCATCTTAAATCCTATAAATGTTATTGATAGCTTTTAATAAGCTTGCTATGGTTTAAAAGGTTATCTATATTATTTTATTGCTGCACCGGTTCATTATATTCATCTTGTATTTCTGAATTCTTAAATTAGTGTTTAGTTTTCATACTAGTACTATTCGACGGTACTAACATCCCTTTTTGCCGGTGGTGCTGCATCTTTAAATGGATGCAGGTGGTTCCACAGCAGGAGATATTAATAAGTGATAGCAGCACACCTTCTTCCCAGCTGACTTGGTGAGCCCCACTTCATCTCGGGGTCATGTATCTTTTGTTCTTTGTGTATTCCGTTTGAGGTATAGCCGGGGCCTTATTGCCGGTATTATCATTGTACTCATCTTTATCTATAGAGGCTCGGTAGACATAATGTGGGTTGTATAATGGTGCTGGGGAAGTCAAACTTGTGTGTTGTGCTTGAATTACTATTTCCACTTCAGATTATGAAAAATGTGTTTGGAATTGAGACTTTAAAATAAAATAACTGATGGTAAGAAATTGGTATTGCAACATGATCACTTTATTGGTTGATTAACAAAAACATATATATTTTCTTTATTCATGAATGAGTTTGGATAGAAGGAAATCTAATAGGCTTGCTCGGCCGGGTTCACTTGGTTGAGCGCCGGTCGCGCTCCTCGATTTTGGGGCGTGACACTCTGGCAGGTGTAGAAAAATAAAGAGAATTGAAAATTTAGAGAGTTAGAAAAATTTGGAACTAATGGTGTGTGGTGTAGTAGCTGAGTCACATTGGATGCTAGTGGTGAAATTTGACCCTCATTCGAGGACGAATGATCTTATGTGGGGGAGGATGTAAGGACCCGTAAAAATTTTACCTAAATCCCGAGATTTCATGATGCCGAGGTAGAAAACTTTTGGCAGAATAGAGCATTTCTGCGGCCCACTTTGCGGCTGCAGAATCATTTTGCGCGCCACAGAATGGTCGCAGAGTGAAGCAGAAAATTGGGCAAATTTTGGATGATATTTTGCGGTCAATTATGCGACAGCAAAATTATTTCGCGGGCCGCACACCAATCGCAGAACCAGCATGGACATTTTCGGAGGGAAGTTTTGCGGTGGATTATGTGACTACAGAACAGGTCTGCTGTGCATTATGCGACCGCAAAACAAGTCTGCGGGCCGTAGAACTGTCGCAGACCTAACCCAAATGTCCCAATTTTGGAGAACTAATTGTGCGGTCTATTTGCGGACCGCAGAAGTGTTATACGGTCGCATATGCGATCGCAGATCTGCGTCGGGGCTTCATTTTTCTAATTTTATAGTCTGACCCCCATTTTATTTATCTAGCCTATGGGATCATTTCTGGAGGATTACCTGATGTTTTAGAGAGTGGAGAGAGCTATTCTAGAGAGAGGAAAGGGAGGGATAAGGATTTCAATAATCAACTTGAGTCAAGCCTTGAAATTTCATCAAGAGGAACTTGTTCGGGCTTCTAAAAGGTAAGAATTGCTTCCCCCAATTCGTCAATTTCGGATTCTGGCTAATAGGGGGTGTGATTCTTGTATGAGAGTATTATTATACATTTATTCACCAACGAGATGTATGGGGAGGTTGTTGAGCTCAAATGGGTAACGATTGGGTTGTGGGATGAAGGAATCCACCATAGAAGAACCTTGAAGTCATGATGCACACCTAGTATTTGATAAAATGCTTAAATGAGGTGAACCCACGAATATCTTCCTATTTGTTGTTCAATTTTACTATGTTTCTAACTAGATTGAGATTGCTAGAGTTTTCGGAACATTGTAGTAATTTAAGGAAGCTCAAAGCAAGGTATGTTGGCTAAACTCATCTCTTATAATTGAACCCCACATTACCCTTGTAAATTCCGAGTTGATCATCATAAATCGGTCATTCTGAATAAGCTTTGTGGAAAAGATATATGTTAAATACGTGTTTCAAATGATCTTATTATGTTGTGCTACTAATTGAGGATGTGTTCAAAGTATGGATTGCGTGTTTTCATGTTATAACTCCAAGTCGTGTTTCAAATGAAAGTTATTATGCCAAATTATGTAAAGATTGTGATTGGGATTACACCTCCACCTGCATATATATATATATATATATATTGGGATGAGGCGACAGGGCCGCTTTGTGTTGGATTTTGGTATTGTTGCTACACCACCACCTGTACACACATTGGGGAGAGGCGGCAGGGACACTTTGTGTAGAGTTGTGGTATTGTGAGTACACCTCCACCCGCATACACTAGGGGGAGGCGACGGGGCCGCTTTGTGCAGTATCGTGACCGCAACTCCACCCGTATACCTTGGGGTAAGGCAGCAAGGCCGCTCTGTGTAAAGATGGTTATAGAGGATCCCCAACTTGAAATTTATAATGTTATGGGAAGTTCTTAATAACATTTGTTTTGACTTGTATGGCTATCTAAGCCCTATTATTGTTACCATGATTCATCATATTCATGTTGTATTTCCATGTCCTTGAATATATGGTTTGGTTTTCATACTAGTACTATTCGACATGTACTAATGTCCTTTTTTTCCGGGGGCGGTGCATCTTTAATTGATGCAAGTGATTCCGCAGCGGGAGGCATTGACCAGTGATAGCGATAGACTTTTTCCCAGCTGACTTGGTGAGCCCCACTTCATTCCGGAGTTGTGCATCTTTTGTTCCGTGTGTATTATATTTTGAGGTATAGCCGGAGCCTTGTCACCGACACCATCATTGTACTCTTTTATATCTATTAGAGGAACTAGTTTATATTCTCATCGTGACTTATTAGAGCCCCACATCATTGGAGACTTATAAATGAAGTAACTAATGGTGATGGACTTAGTGTTGTGCATGAACCCTCGTGGTATTAATTAATGAAGATTATATTCTCATTGTTTATTGGTGAGTTGGGTAGAAGGAAATCCAGCAGGCTTGCTCGGCCGGGTTATCTGGGTTGAGCACCGGTCGTGCTCCCCGAGGTCGGGGCGTGAAAGGATTTACCACTCATTTCCTAATCCTTTTCATATCATTCATTTCATTGGAACCAATGGCCATGGTGTAATATCATTCTTGGCACGATTGCCGCACATCATATTTCGTGTTCGCTTCTTTCACTTTCAAATATAACCATGGATAATCAACAACAAGGCCTTTCTAATTAAGACATTAAACACATCTTTGAGCAATTTAGGGTCTTAGGCATATGTGATTTCTTACACAATTGACATGATAGCTTTCATTAGAATCACACTTTTAAATCATAACATAATAACACACAGCCCATACTCAAATCACATTCTCAAACATTAACTCAACATAACAAGAATCTTTGGAATACATATTGAACGCATAATTATTTTGACACAAGGTTTATTTGGAATAATTAATTTATAATGAGCATCACGGGACTTGCAAGGACATTGTGGGGTTCAATTATAAGAGAAGAGTTTAGCCAACATACCTCGCTATGAGCTTTCCTTAATTCACTACACAGTTCCGGAATCCTAGAAACATTGATTTATTTATAGATATAGCACAATTAAACACAAATTAGGAAAGAGTCCATAGTTCCAGCTCACTTAAGTATTTTATCAAATACTAGGTGTGCATTAAGGTTTCAAGGTCTTCCTATGGTGGATTCTTTCATCCCACTACCCAAAGTTTACACAAATGAGCTCAACAATCTTCCCACAACTCATGAATGTACATGAATGCATAAACAACAAACCTCATCCTCAAAACCTTCCTCCCCAATACCTATTCCCAAAAACAATTTCATAATTGAGGGTTAGGGCTAGAATCTTACCTCTTGGTTGAAGGTCCTTGTGAGCTTTCTTGTTGAATTTCAAAGCTTGAACAAGATTTTGGAGGAACAATTAGCTTAGGTACTTCACCTCTCACTCTAGGGAACTCTTTCTCTCTAAAAAAACTAGATATCCCCTTCAAAAATGGTACCTTACGACTAATTATCGAGATAGGGTCGGGTTAAAAAGCTAGAAAAACGAAACCCCGATGTAGATCTGCGGTCGCATGTGCGACTGCATAATGCTTCTGTGGTCCGCATAATTGACCGCATAATGGCCCTCCAGAACTGGGCACCCCTGCCTCACTATGCGACCGGTCTATGGTCCGCAGACCTATTCTGCGATCACATAATGCGCCGCAGAACTGCCCTCCAGAATTTGTTTGTGCCGGGTCTGCTCTGGGTTATGCGGCCCACAAAATGATTATGCGGCTGCATAATTGACCGCATAATTGTCCAAACATTTGCCCAAACTTTTGCTTTAGTCGGCGCCAGAATCATCAACGCATAGTCTACTTTGGCACCACGAAACCCCAGGTTTTAGGTAAAATTTTACGGGGCCTTACAGACCTGACCGGTCATTTTGAGCATTGGCATTCTGATTTGTGGTTTGTGGTCTTGAATTCATATGATGTATTACGAGTTGCGTGCATGGTTGGTTTTGATTTTTTGGAAATTCGGAATTGTTTCGGAAGAGTTATTTTGTATTTGGAAGCTTCAAGTTGGAAGAGTTAACCAAGGTTTGACTTCAGAGTAAACAATATCAGATTAATATTTTAATTATCCTGATAGGTTCGTATGTTGATATTTTGACTTAGGCGTATGTCCGTATTTGGATATGGAGGTTTCTAGGCTGATTTGGTTCTTTTTAACGAAAGTTGGCAATTGAAGGTTTAAAATTTTTATATGTTTGACCGGGAGTGGATTTTGATGGTATCGAGCTCGGATTATTTCTTTTAAAATATGAATAGATTTGTTTTGTCATTTGAATATTGTGTCCCAAGTTTGGTCTCATTCTGAGTTTATTTGATAGGATTCAGACGCATTCAGCCAAGTTTGAATGTTTGATATTTAAGAGATGGATTCGATCTTTGATTCTTGGTTTGATATTTTTATTCATGTGTTTGAGACTTTGGACAAGTTATAATAAACTATTTGTATTTGTTGGTATGATTTGACGGGGTCCCAATTGGCTTGGGTGTGTTTTAGGACTTTGGTTGAGAGACTAGCTAAGTTAAGGATTTGGAATTTGGCCATGGTCACAATCAGGTCAAGACGAACTCATTTCGGCATTTTGAGTGCACGAGCAGATTCGTAGCGTTTGTAATGATGGAAATACATATATTCTTTGTGTCCGGGAGGTTCCGGATGGGTTTTGGGGTGGTTTCAGATCATTTCGCTGGAGCTTGGGATTGTTGGTGCTGATATACCCCAATTTCGAATGTTTTGTTGCAATTGCGAAATCCGCATTTGCAAACTTATGGTCACAACATGTGGGGTTGTGGGTAGTCGATATCTACCCCTCGACTCGGGTTTTTACCGGATAGAGGTAAATTTTGAAGGAAAGGCATTTTTGGAGTATTGAATTGGCTTGTTTCAGGTAAGTATCTCACTCTGTGATACATATGTGATCATTTTGTATGACTATTTGAACTTTGTTGCTATAATTGATTTAGCCAGTCATGCTTTATGAACATTTTTATTTATAACATGTCCTTGTGCGCTTTATTGACGAGTTACGATGAATTGCCTCTTGATGATAAATTGTTATGCATTGTTGTGATAATTGTGGCACATGTACACATGTTGTTCGGGTTGATTGTCAATGCGTGGAGTATAAGGGTGACATTTAACTGTTGATGTTGTGAGGAGTATAAGGGTGGCGATATGCGCCTGTGACGACACAAGGGAGGCCTTTCATTTTTATGTGCATGCAGCGACATAAGGGAGGCATTCCATTGTTATGTGAATGTGGTGACATAAGGGAGACATTGCAATGTGATGTGCATGTGACGAAATAAGGCTGGCATAAGCTCTAATGATAGTACACTAGAAATCTTGAAATACATCACTTTTTGGAATACAAATAACAGCAATAAGGTAAAACAACAGAAATGTGTAGAAGCGTAGTATAATCACACCACAATCGATACCCAATAAGTATCAAGACTAATTTCGGTGGAGTAGTGACGAGGTTCAAGTCGAGACACTCACTAGACAATAACATGTGCAGAATATCAGTATGAAACTAAACATGGAAAGTATAACCAAATAAATAGCAACAAATAATAGGCATGTGATAACACAGAAAATAAACCAAAACGCATAAAATACAAATTAAAATCATTTATGGAAAATCTATGACATGTACAAATTATCAAGTTGTTTCAACAAGAGAATAACAACAAGAATCACCCCGATGTACCACATAAAATAAACACAAATTGCCCTTACATGATGCCGCACGAGCTTCACATTTAAAATATTTTTCCTTACATAGCTTCACGTGCATAAGCCCCCTTATCTCGCTGCGTGTGCATCACAATGAAGTATTTTTCCTTAATTGCAACACGCTCATAAGCCCCCTTATCTCGCCGCATGTGCATCAATGTACACACCACCCTTATGTTGCCACATGTGCATCTCATTCTCAACACAACAATAAACCGCACCACTCGTGCACATGTGACACTACATCGCATAAACAACAATACCAAGACCACAACAATTCATAGCACACTGCTCAACAATAATATGAACAAGAATCACAACAATAACACAAGGGTACGGGGAGTGAACAACAATAAGAGTGCTTCAAATAAGAAACAATTCCATTTCAAGGCATATTAATAGCCTAAGGTCTAACCCGGTCAATTACCACACATAAACCCGTGTACACACTCGTCACCTTAGGTACACGTCTTTCCACATAATACAAATAATGTAATTAGACCAAATCCTAAGGGGAAGTTCCCCCCCCCCCCCAAGCAAAAGTCAAAAATACCCCGATTAAACACCACTTAACCC
>AWOL01S0001208.1:14156-53547 GCA_000715115.1 Nicotiana otophora | reverse complement strand
TATATATATATATATATATATATATATATATATATATATATATAGTATAAAATTTTATTTTTACACTATTAATAACTTTTAACATGTAATAACATGTTATTTAATCTTTGTCTGTTTACTAGTTAATTCTTTTCAAGAAATTTTAGGTACAATTATCTTAAAATAATTTAATTATATAAATATTTTTTTATATTAGCAATAGAGGTTTGTTTATTGTCTTCTTATGGGAACCTTTTTTGTAACTTTATTCTCCCCCAGAAGCATGCATTTTTTGGAAGTGAGCTTTATAGACTTTTAAGAAATAATATCATGTGACACTTCTTTATGTACACACTCACACTTCAAGAAATCTTGGCCGTTCATTTCGACATTAGGTGTTCAAGAAATAATCTAAGACTAATAATTATATTATGACTAGGTTTTCTTGAATCTTGATTAGATTTACCTTTTAGATAAAGATTGTCAACCTATCAAAGATTATAAATCATTTTAGGTTGTAATGACTTCTTAATTATTCTGGATTTTCATTTCTCTACTGATGGACCCCTTTAATTTACTTAAGAAAAATCTCCTCTTCTTTAGGCCATAATTGAACATCAGACCCAAAAAAAATGATATTGTATAGCCGTTCTCAAAATAATAACTGAAAATATATTATTATTTTTTTTTGTGTATATATATATATATATATATATATATATATACTATGTATGTTATATATAAAAATATATAAATTTTATACACTTTTGCGGCTACCAGATGTAAATAGTTTCCTCCGCGGACTAAAAGTGTTCTTTGCCCAAAAATTTTATTTTTTAAAATGTTAAGATTTTCATTCAGAAAATGGGTATTAATATTGTTTTCTTCTATTGCTTAGATTATGGTAAGGTGAATATTTTGCAAAAGGGTTAAACTTATAGGGTTGAAAATAACAATTTTAAGGACATAATGGACAAGAAGAATGGAAAATTAATGAAGAATCTTGGTTAATTATTCAGGGCATAAATGCTAATGATATTCTTAGGTATTTTTTCATTTATAGAAATCATTTAAAGCCTACCATTCCTTTCTTTAGGGTTTCAATATGACAGGGTTTGAGTGATTTAAGGCTCCATTTTCAACTTTCTTGAAAATAACCCATTTTATGAAATTACTAGTTAGCCCGTCTATATCAAAATAATTAATAATAATATTAAAATTTCCAAGTACAAATGTAATTGAGTAATATCAAATTAGCGGCTTGCATTTATCTTTAATTACATTTTCTCTCCCTAATTTGACCAAAATCTTATAAAGAGTTTGTATAAATAAGAAAATAATCACAGAGTTTGACAGGGATATAAATCTATTATTGGGTCAATCAATATGTTGCCATGTTTTAGGAGAATTGTGTGTACAAATTTAGAAATTTTAGAGTCATTAGTGAATTGCTTATTGACGAGCACAAAACACACACTTAAATTATGCTCGCTAATCAAAGATAGTATAGTATAATTATCATATCCATATGGATAAGATTTAGACAGTATTATCATAGTTTGTAGCAAGATTGTTATCCAGGAGGATCAACAATGGAGATTTATATGACTAAGAATCTAAAATTTACAGCTATTGACTAATGACAGACGCAACAAAAGTAAGCAAGAAAGTTATCAATGGGAAAAAATATGGGGTGACAGAATAGGTGTAAAATAATTATTCGGGATCCAACTATAGATAATTCACTTCTAATTTCAAGTGAGTCTCTCGAATTCACTTAATTATCAGTACAACTGTTTAGTAGAAACTCCTCTCTCGATTAAGAGCCCGTTTGGACATAAGAAATTTTTCCCTTTTTTTCTCTCGAAATCAACATTTGTTCATAAAATTTTCAATTTTCACTTGAAGATGCATTTTGAAAATTTTCGAAAATTTGAAAAACTTCAAAAGGCTGTTTTTCAAAATTTTCACTCAAATCACTCACAAAATTTCAAAAACAACCCAAAATTATATTCATGTCCAAACACAATTCTAAATTTCAAATATCATTTTCACTTGAAAAAATTTTCTCTCTATTCTGAAATTTTACAATTCTTATGTCCAAACGCCCACTAAGTCTCAATCTCACAATATAAACCAATTTAAACTCCGTGAAGATATGCAAGAATTCGTAATGGAATGGTCTTTAGGAGAACATCTTTCGATTATCCTCCTAACAAGGTTTAATCAAGGATTCAACTAGCATCTTTCGATTACTTCGAAGAACCTATGAACTCAACCAACAATATAGTACAAATATATCACAAGCTATGCCTCTTTCAATTACAAGAACAAATGAACATAGATGCAATAATTTAATCCACCAAAAACGATTCAAACATATAAAAATAGAGTTATAATCCACAACAACCATCAATACACCAAATCCATCAAAACCCAAAAGGTTCTACTCCATAGACATGGAGAAGCTCCTCACAAATAAAATAAAAGTAGAGAAAAACATAAATACAATTCAAATCTGGATTTGAGTGAGGAAAGAAGGATGAAATATTTGTGCTATTGCCTCTCCCTCTTCTCCTTAGCTTCCTTAAGTCTAAGGTATGCCAAAAGTACTTCTAAAATGGTGTTTGGGGGTATTTAATCTGCCCCCAAAACAAAAATGGACGAAACTACCCTTTTTTTTGCAAAATATGACTCTTCCTAGATAGGACATGCGCGATCACGCACCTGCACATTTGGTCGCGCATTTTGTACACCGTTCTGCCCCAAGTGCGCGTCCAATGCGCGATCGCTCACTTGGTCGCGCACCTGGGTTGTATCAGTTGGGAATTTGGGAAAGTGTAAAATATGAAAATTATATCCCTTTTAAATATCTTTCCAACGATATATTGTGGAGCCCAAACGAATTTCTGAGGTAAAAGTTATGTGTATTTTACTAGACAATGCACAATATGCCTGCTCGATTCTTCGTTGCGTTCTTAAAGTGCACTATCATCTGTTGATCCCCGAACACGATCCCAACTTAATCCTTGGGCTTTTATTCAGACTTCAAAGCTCCAAAATAGCATGAATTCATTCTACAACATCTACATAGATCGAAATCACTCCTACAAGGCATAAAACACATAATTAGTGTAAAACACTAGCGATTAAAGCTTCAACTCAATTAAAGTGCAGTAAATTAAAGTGCAATAAGCGACTAAAATTCAAGATTTATAGCCTACCATCAACACCCCACACTTAAACCATTGCTCGTCCTCGATCAATCAAACCATACTTTATATAGACACGACATATTTAAATAACTCCCCTAACTCATTACACCAAGAATATTTAAAATAGACTAAGCACAATAGTGTAACAATTTTCATCTCAAGAATTGACTCACAAGTACCACGCATTATTCATAACTTACTCAGTTACTCTAACACAGAGGTCCACGACATTACCTTTCCTTCATAAATCAAGTGCTCTCACACAACAATCGAGAGTTGTTCCACGCACAATAGACATCAAGAACAACTAGGAACTCAAGATAGAAAGAATTCACTCACTCTCGGAAAAATATTCATATGCCACAAAAGATGAACCATAATCTTGCCCATAGTGTATTACTCAACTAATCGAGCTCATCTAGTCAAGGATCAAGTAGAACTTTAATTAGTTGTAATGTAGACTGCGGGACGGGTAGGATACATTTAGATATAAGAGTAACTACACCTCTCTAAGCACTTTTAATACATATACTTAACCTTTAAACCCCACACGTATCTCAAACCATAACTCTACCTTCACATCGGTATATGTCCACTCCCAACTTCTTTAAGCACAAATACATCAAGAGTTACCACTATCAATGAATATAAATTTTTTTTTTCATTTTCTTTTTCGATTCAAGTGGCTCATACTTTTTCACAACAATGCACCTTTCTCTTTATTTCAATAGTTCCACTCAAAAGCCAAACCAACCATCACACACTTCAACTTTTACAAAGTTCATACCAATTTCAAGTGCTCACGAGAGGTAAATGGTTCAAATAGATGGCCAATTCAAACAAAAGGGTAAGGCTTGTAATGTGATTACCAAAGAAACAGGATTACAAACTCAACGGGGTTAACTACAATACATTATAATTTGGTGGGTAAAATATATAGTTGGCTCAACAAAGAAACGCATATATCACTTCCAAGACTGAACAAATCTACTATTTCGCTTTGCAAACACACGAAAAAAGTTCTACACATAAATTGCAATGCACTGGAATATACAAACCTCTCTCTCTCTCTCTCTCTCTCTCTCTCTCTCTCTCTCTCTCTCTCTCACACACACACACACACACACACACACACACACACACATACGGCACATAACTCACTCAGGATCGGACTCATCAAGACACTCTACTCAAAGTAGTTAAGCTAAGTTAAGATCATACAATTTAAGGTGCTTATACAATAGTCAAAAACTAAGCATAAGCGTCACAACTAAAGCACTTACTGTTCTCAAGGCATAATAAAGTCAAAAGATATTGCTTTCATTTAAAATTACAACACAAGATCTCCTACTCCTAAAAAAAATAAAACTAACTATACCCGGTTCAAACAAAACCCTTGAAAAAGAATCGCGGCACAAAGAAAAATCAAGGGAGAATTATTATACTACCTAAAGAAAATATTTTTTTTCCGACTTTAAAAATTTCAATCAAAAGAAACGAAAACACACAAGAAACGAAAACAAATAATTATTTACATATTAACATCCCCACCCCATACTTTAAATTGTGGCATGTCCCCATGACACACAAATAAAAAGAAAAAGGTAAAGAAAACTCTCCTGGACTTTTTTCGTTTTCGAGTACTTGTGAACTCCATCCCTAATTCTGAATTTGTTTTTCGTTTTCGCTCATTGGAATTCTTTATGGAGCTTATCAGGCCAAGGTCCTTTAGGGATTTTTGAAATACCCGCTCTTTTCTTTCTTTCTTGATCTCATTTTGAGCGGTGGATTGTTCTTGTAGGAATGTTCTCACCTTATTTCTGCATTTATTCACAAGATCAATCCATGCATATTCCTGTAAATCCTCAAAAATAAAATCCATATGATCAAGGTTAGAATAAGAAAATGAAGAAGAAGGGTCATGTGAGTACTCCTCTGGTAAGTCCAAACCCATTTGTTCCTCATTTTCTTCTACTAAAAGTTGTAATTATGGATAGGTGGATGGGAGTTTGAACCTTTCTTGTATTGCTTCATAATCAACCAAAACCTCATTTTCAATCATTTCAGTTGAAATAAAGTCCTCTTGCAGAGTGAAAAATTCTCTATGTAGATGTTCATCATCTCGGGCAGGCTCATTTTCACACGGTATCTCTTCCATATATTCACCATCACAATACAACGAGCTAAGTTTATTCACTAATTGATTCACTTGCATTGTTAGATTGTTTGTGGCTTTATCATCGTGTGTAAATCTCTCTTCCACCTTATTTATGAACTTATACATAAGCTCTTCTAAACTAACATTCTCTGCTTAAGGTGGTTGTCTCACTTCGCTTTCATTCGAGTCATAATAAGGGTATTCATCTCAACTAGAGTCAGAATTGTGCCCATATGGATCCTCATACCTGTACGGACTAGAGACAAAGTGACAGTGTTCAAAAGATGAACCATAGGAAGAAATACCTACATGCTTGACAATCAACCCATAGATGATTTCCACCGTATTTAAAACACGTAGCATACCGCTGATAATATTCAGCTGCTAACTCTTCAACCGTTTTCTTAGGCTAGTTGTACTCCATCTTCACATCATTTAGAGTTCAATAACAAGAATATGCTCTTCAAGATTTCTTCAACAAAAGAAATCTTGAAGAGAAGTTAACATAACAAAACTAAAAAAAAAAAAATTTAAAAAAATAAAAACTAATTCCTGAATCAGCACTACAAACTACTTCAAACATCATTGATTGTTAATCCCCGACAACTGCGTCAAAAATTTGACGAGCACAAAACACACACTTAAAATGTGCTTGCTAGTCAAAGATAGTATAGTATAATTATTGTATCCACATGGATTGGATTTAAACAGTATTATCGTAGTTTGTAGCTAGATTGCTATCCAGGAGGATCAACAATAGAGATTTATGACTAAGCATCTAAAATCTACAGCTATTGACTAATGACAATCGCAATAAAAGCAAGCAAGGAAGTTATCAATGGGAGAAAATATGAGTTGATAGGATATGTGCAAAATAATTGTTCGGGATCTACCTCAAGATAATTCACTTCTAATGTTCAAGTGAGTCTCTCGAATTCACTTAATTATCAGTACAATTGTTTAGTAGAAACTCCTCTCTCGATTAAGTCTCAACCTCACAATATGAACCAATTTAAGCTCGGTGAAGATATGCAAGAATTCGTAATGGATTGGTCTTTAGGAGAACATCTTTTGATTATCCTCCTAACTAGGTTTAATCAAGGATTCAACTAGCCTCTTTCGATTACTTTGAAGAATCTATGAACTCAACCAATAATATAGTGCAAATATATCACAAGTTATGTCTCTTTCGATTACAAGAACAAGTGAACATAGATGCAATAATTAAATCCTCAAAAAATGATTCAAATACATAAAAATAGATTTATAATCCACATACAACCATCAATACACCAAATCCATCAAAACCCAAAAGGTTCTACTCCATAGACATGGAGAAGTTCTTCACAAATGAAATAAAAGTAGAGGAAAACATAAATAAAATCCAAACCCGGATTTGAGTGAGAAAGGAAGGATGAAATCCTTGTGCTCTTGCTTCTCCCTCTTCTCCTTAGCTTCCCTAGGTCTAAAGTATGTCAAAAGTGCTTCTAAAATGGTGTTTTGGGTATTTAATCCATCCCCAAAACAAAAACGGATGAAACTACCCCTTTCTTAGCTAAATAGGACTCTTCCCGGATAGGACATGCGCGGTCGTGCACTTGGGAACTTGATCACGCACTTGGTCGCGCATTTTGCACACCATTCTGCCCCAAGTGTGTGCCCAGTGCACGATCGTGCACCTGGGTTGTATCAGTTGGGAATTTGGGAAAGTGTAAAACATAAAAATTGTATACCTTTTAAATAACTTTCCAACGATATATTGTGGAGCCCAAACGGATTTCTAAGCTAAAAGTTATGTGCATTTTATTGGACAATGCGCAGTATGCCTGCTCGATTCTTCGTTGTGTTCTTAAAGTGCACTATCATCCATTGATCCCCGAATACGATCCCAACTTAATCTTTGGGCTTTTACTAAGACTTCAAAGCTCCAAATAGCATGAATTCATTCCACAACATCTACATAGATCAAAATCACTCCTACAAGGCATAAAACATACAATTAGTGCAAAATACTAGCGATTAAAGCTCCAACTCAATTAAAGTGCAGTAAATTAGAGTGCAATAAGCGACTAAAACACAAGATTATAGCCTACCATCACTTAGGTTTCGTTTGGTTTGAATACGGCTTATGCTGGGATAAGTTATGATGGGATTAGTTATGCTGAGATTAGTTATGTTGGTATTATTTTTTATCCACTGTTTGGTATGTTGTATTAAAAATGACAATTGCATAATTTCTAATAAAAATGTATAAGTTATTCCGGCACTAATTACCCCACCCTCTACAAGGTATAAGTTATTCCGGTACTAATTTTAATCCTGAGATAACTTATACCAGGTTTGCTAACCAAACAAAGTATTAAGGTGGTATTAAATTTTTATGCAAACACTATACATTCTTATACCTCATACCAAAAGACCCCTTATTTAGTACTTAAACCTTTTTCCTTTTTTTCCCAAGGTTAAAAAATAACAACAACAACAACCCAGTATAATTCCACTAGTGAGCTGAAACATAACTGTAGTTGGAGGAGCTAAGCTAATTTGAAATTTTGCTTGTTAAGGCAACATTCACTTATTACTTTTCTACTAATATTAGCACCCGCGCGAATGCACGAACACTAACCATGTTAAATATTTGAGTTATTTGGATTATATGTAATTAGTCTTAAAATTTAAACTTTCTCGATAAATATATATAATCATTGGATATTAATTAAGAAACGCTACGTGAAAAAGATTAACCATTTCTCAAATCTTCTAGCTATAATTCTATTTTTTTTGTACCATTATCGCCGGTATTATTGGATCCTAAAAATAGTCAGTAAGAAAATAATAACTCATATTTATGGCAAAATAATCAAAGGTTGAGACTATTAAGGACTCTTTGGATACGACTTGACTCTTTCACTATTACTTGAACTCTTATTTGGTGTGTTGATATCTTTCAAAAAATACTAAAACTTTATTTTTCAATAATAATTATTTCTATAATAATGAAAGTGAAAATATTATCATTAATTCATTACTCATTTTAGTTAGCTATCTAAACATTTAAAAAATTATTTAGCTAGTGAAATTTCCCCCCAGTATGACTCCATTTTGACATTTGACATTAACCATGTTAAATATCTAAGTTATTTGAATTATATGTAAATAACCTTAAATTTTAAACCTTCTAGATAATTATAGATAATCGTTAGATATTAATTAAGAAACATTAAATGAAAAAAAGACTAACATTTTCTCAAATCTCGTAGTGCTAATTTTATTTTTATACCATTCTCATTGGTGTCATTGGAACCTAATAGCCACAAAGCGAAATAATAGCTCGTATTTATGACAAAGCACAAAGGTTGACACAATATGAACGATTATTTGGTTATGACGTGACTCTTTTAGTACGACTTGAACTCTTATTTGGTATGTTGTTATCCTTCAAAAAATATTTCTGTTTTGAAATTCCAATTTCTAATTTTTTTTTATATATTTCTATAATTATTATCTTTATAATGATCCAAGTGAAGATATTATCCTTAATTTAAAATCTATTTTAATCGGCTATCTAAAAATTTAAATGATTCTTTAGTCGGTGAAACTTTATTTTAGTATGACTCATTTTTGAGTTTATCGATATCTCTATCCACAAATTTTAAATTTTGAATATGCTATGTATATAGATTTTTTGTTTTTTGAATCATTAAATGTTAAATTAGTTAATTGTTATTATATAACATTGCATATATTGTCTTAAAATTGCCGAGTAGTTTTTTTTCGACACCATACTTGGCTTAACCTTAATGCAAGCTACTCAAATTATATTTAAACTTAAATTCGAATATCATATCAGTTTGTTAGTAATAGTGATTTTTTAAAAACGTCACTCAATGTAAGTTAAAAAAAATATTCTAAGGTATCCTTATCTTATAATCTATGTGTTTGAGGTGAAAACAATATTTGAAATCGATGAGATCAGCTTTCAAATTTCTATACTCAACAAAAATGAAACAAAAGAAGAAATTCGTTGTCATCTCTTATTTCTGGTTTTTAGATTTTCCATACATTGTTTTCTGTATTTGTTTTCTTTTATGTTTTTTTTTATGTCTTTTTTATTTTGTTACAAAAAATTAATTTATTTCGCTATAAAAGGATGAGTTTGAATAGAAATTGTCCACATAAGAACTTTATTTATATTTTTATTCTTTGGTTAAAATTCTTTCATATTTTTCTTTTGGCTTTATCTAATCAACCTAAATAGGTGCTCACCTAACCACTTAAATTAAAAAATTCAAGGATGTGTAATTTATATATAATCCATATATAATATGTGTATAATTGTGTGTTGTTGGTATATCATCTATGTATATTAGCTATAAAAAGTAAACAATACATCTGGCCGGATATTTATGTAAATATTCCATAGGATTTCGGTTTCTTGATTTTATCCATGATATGACTTCTATTATAATAATTTTAAAAACTCTCTACTAAAATTCAAAATATCTTATTTTTATTTTTAAAATTAAATTATATTTTAAAAAATAATCCCATTTCGAATAATTTGTACACATTTTAAAAAAAATATTTCACGCCATACCAATTCTTTTTTAAAAATATACTTTTTATTACACTTGAAAATTGATATAGAAACTATCAATTAGAAACCAATACTCCTCTTGTTGAATACGAGAAAAAAAACCTTTCGCATAATTTAATGATAAATTCGAGAAAAAAAATCTTTCACATAATCTAATGATTCAAAACTAATATTCTTCAACGAAAAAAATATTATACTTTTACAATGTTGGCTTGACTACAGCTAAATGAAGAGGTTTCAGCTTATACCCTTCAATTCCTAGAAGGTGCTAAATTGAAATTAATGGTAGCAATTATATAGCCAAAATCTTGTTATTTGTTTGCTGTCCATTTATACAAATTGACTCTTCAAACGAACATTCTTCAAAAGAAAAAAAATATTTTTTTTGAATATTGACTGATTTTTGTGATATTTTTTTCTCCGGCATATAGGTTTACTTCATTATATATATATATATATATATATATGGATTAGTTTTTTTTCTTTTCTTTTTTGCTGGAGGCGAAGTAGTATTTAAATAATTAGAAAAGATAACAAAAGTTCCTAACATGATTGCATATGAATATTAACCGAATTAAGCATGATAACATGATAATAAAAGATAATTTTTTTAATTCAAATTTAAAAACTTTATCTACAAATTCAAAATTATCCTTTAATTCATATTCAGTTTTATATATTTGATTAACATAGTCAAATATGGAATAAAGTTACTATATACTATTGGCATTTATTAGCTTGCTACTTGGCTTAACCACAATGACAATTATATATGGTAACTTTATTCTTTTAATATATATATATAGATATATAGATTCAAAATTATCCTTTAATTCAAATTTAGCTTTATATATTTGATTAACATAGTCAAATATGGAATAAAGTTACCATATACTATTGACATTTATTAGCTTGCCACTTGGCTTAACCACAATATCAATTGTATATGGTAACTTTATTCCTTTAATATATATATAGATTTTAACTTGAAAATTTAGTGTAATAAATAGAGAATATATATTTTCCATTCTTTAGGACTTTAACACATTTCCTTAAATCTACATTAGTTAATCCAATTTTACTTTACAGTTTGCTCATCCTCAAATTATTTGAATTTCTAATTATTCTTTCCATTTTTTGAAGGCAACAGTAACTGTTCTTCTTCTTTCTTTTCTTTTTGTCAATTCTCTCCTGTTTTTGAAATAACCTTCAACTCGTGAGGGAAAAAGAAAAAAAAGAAAAGAAAAATTAGACGTGAAAATTAATGTGGTTTACACTTGTTGTTATAATGAGTATTTATTCAAAATAATGTGAATCCTAGATAATTCTTCTCATTGTTAAAAACATTAATCAAACGCCTATAGAGAGTTGGCTACTTGGTCATGCAACACTTTGGCAAACAATATTAAATAATAGAGAACAACAACAACAACAACAACAACAACCCAGTAAAATCTCATTAATGAGGTCTGGGGAGGGTAGTATGTACGCAGATCTTACCCCTACCCCGAAGGAGTAGAGAGGCTGTTTCCGAAAGACCCTCGGCTCCAAAAAAAAATAAAATAAAAAAAATAATTAAAAAAAAAACGATTAAATAATAGAGAAAGAGGAAAATATTAAATAAATGAAAAGGCACCAGTCGCCATATTAATTTTATTGTCGGGTAAAGTATTACCCTATAACATGTGCAATTAATACATTTTGACAATACAGAGTTTGAGATGTTAGCTTTTAAGATCCCAAAACAAAGTCAAAATCCTCCTCTCTTTTTTTTGATATTGATATTGTTTCAGTTTCATATTTTTTATTATCTGTTTTTTATTTTTTGTTTTTTTTCCCTTGTTCATCCATTAATAAGTGGTTAGGAATAGCTTCCCCAAAAGGAAAGACTTCGTGGGTAGTGTGTGCCTTTTAGGTGATAAAAGATATGTTTGAAATTTTATTTTGATTTTGGACAGTTATTTTTCTCCCACCTTATATTGGAGGTTATCATTTCCATTTAGTGCATTTTTTTGGTATGACAAAAAATGTAAGGAGTTATTTGTTAGTTGTTACTTATAATGTGCTAAAAGAATTTTCTTTTAATCGCAGAGAGATGTGGTGTTATGATTGGAATCTCAATATATTAATCGAAAAGGGTTAACAATACTTCTAACGTATTGAAAATAATTCAAAAATATCATCTGTTAACTTTTTGGTCCGCAAATGCCCCTAACGTTTATTTTTGGGCTCAAACTTACCTCTATATCTAATAGAAGGGCTAACAATACTCCCTAACGTATTGAAAATGACTCAAAAATACCCTTTGTTAACCTTTTGATCCGCAAATGACCTTAACATTTATTTTTTGGCTCAAACTTATCCCTATATCTAACAAAACTAACCTAGTCATTTTTTTGACTTTAACTTCGCCATGTGACATTTTCTTAACCCGCCACGTATATTATTTGTATTAAATAAACTCACTTGTATCTTTTAAAATACCCAACAACCCCGACCCGCTCCCATATATTTGGACGGTCGGCTAGAAATAATTATATTCGCTAATTAAATATATAAAAAAATATACATTAATTATATATAAAAATATGTATATCATACATTAATATTTTTAATAAATATTCTACATGATATTATTTTTAGGAGAAATTATACGGTGTAGTTTTTCCTTCAAAGTTTACAGATCTTAACAAGTTTAACAAATATAAATTTTAATCTGCAACATAAAAATACTAATGCTCTATTTATATGATTCTAAAGGAAAAGCAAAGAAACAGATGGAAAGAAAATTATTTAAAACCTTTAATTATATATATATATCCAACTGCTTAGCACATTAATGGACTTTACATGATCTTTTCAATGGGAACTAATAGTGTTTTAATATGTAACGATAGAGCTAACATATTAGCAAAAGCTGTCGTTCCATTGTCAGATTTGCTTAATAAATTCGAGTTATAGATCATAATTAATAGGAAAAACTACACCATATAATTTTTTTCTAAAAATAATATCATGTAAAATATATATTAAAATATTAATATATAATATACATATTTTTATATATAATCAATGTATATTTTTTTTATATATTTAACTAGCGAATGTAATTATTTTTAGCCGACCGTCCAAATATATAGGAGAAGGTCAGGGCCGTTGGGTATTTTAAAAGATACAGGTGAGTTTATTTAATACAAATAATATACGTGACGGGTTAAGAAGATGCCACATGGCAAAGTTAAAGTCAAAAAATTGACCACGTTAGTTCTGTTACATATAGGGGTAAATTTGAGCCCAAAAACAAACGTTAGGGGCATTTGCGGACCAAAAGATTAGGAGGGTATTTTTGAACCACTTTCAATACGCTAGGGGTATTGTTGGCCCTTTTCCGCATATTAATTGAAGTTTTAGGTTCAAACTCTAAAAATGAAGAACATTTTGGTAAAGAGCGCTTTATCCTGATGAACGCCTACTCAGAGTGAGTTTCAATTATTATGTGCGAAAATAAAAAATAATTTTTAGTGACCGTCGAGGGAGTTAGTAGAATATGTTAAGATCTTTCAACCTTAACATGATACTTCTAATTTTTGCCTTACGAATGAAGAATATTTTGATAATAAGCAATTTACTCCCTCCATAATGAGTTTATTCGGCGTGAAGCTAAATTATTACCTACGGTTGTAATCGAACCTAATATTTTGAACACAGAAAATAGATATGTGCAACAATAAAAATAAACTCAGTGTAATCTCATAAGCGAGATCTGTTAAGGATAATGCATATGCAAACCTTACCCCTACCTTGTGAAGGTAGAAAGCTTGTTTTCAATACACCATCAGCTCAAGGAATAGTGGGTTGTTCTAGTGGTAAGCACCCTCCACTTCCAACCAAGAGGTTGTGAGTTCGAGTCACCCCAAGAACAAGATAGAGAGTTCTTGGAGGGAGGGAGCCGGGGGTCTATCGGAAATAGCCTCTCTACCCCAGGGTAGGGGTAAGGTCTGCGTACACACTACCCTCCCCAGACCCCATTAGTGGGATTATACTGGGTTGTTGTTGTTATTGTTGTTACATCAGCTCAAGGAATAGTGAAAATGAAACAACAAATAATAGCAACAAGGTAATAGGATAACGGAAGCGAACGACATAACGTGTAATAAAAAGATCTAAGAATAAGAAAATACAAGAATAGTACCGATACTACTGGTAGGACTAGGAGAAACTCTCCGCTACCTGTCAACCTTCAACCCTAATTCTCGACATCCACACCTTCATATCGAGGATTATGTCGTCGGTAAGCTGCAACAATGTCATGTCATGCCTAATCGCCTCTCTCCTGTACTTCTTAGGCCTACCTATACCCTTTCTTAAATCCGTCATGATGCCTTTCTGTAACGATCCGACCAGTCATTTTGAGCATTTATGCTTCTTTCAACTATTTGAAGTCTTGAATAATTTCCTACGAGGTATTATGACTTGTGTAAATTGTTGGTTTTGGTTTTAAGGTATTTCGGAGTTAGCTTGGAAACTTAAGTTGAAATAGTGACCGGATGTCGACTTATGTGTAAACGACCCCGTAATAGAGTTTTGATTATTCCAACAGCTCCGTATGGTGATTTTGTACTTAGGAGTGTGTCCGAAAAATTATTTGGAAGTACGTAGTGGAATTTGGCTTGAAATATCGAAAGATGAATTTTTTGGGAAGTTTGACCGGGGGATTGAATTTTTGATATCGGGGTCGGAATCTAATTTTTTAAATTGGAATAGGTCCGTAATATGAAATGTGACTTGTGTGCAAAATTTGAAGTCATTCCGGATTGGTTTGATGTGTTTTGGCACAAGATGTAGAATTTAAAAGTTCAAAGTTAGTTGATTTTGAATTGAGGCGTAATTCGTCGTTTCGATGTTGTTAGGTGTGATTTGAGGACTCGAATAGGTACATGTTATATTATGGGGCTTGTCGATATGTTCGTACGGGGTTCCGAGGGGATCGGCCGAGTTTCAGATGGCTAACGAATCAATTCGGACTAAGGAGAAAAAGCTGAAGTTTCTGCCATCTGATGGAATCGCACCTGCGGAAATTCCATCGCAGGTGCGAGCTCACAGAAGCGATCCTAGCAAGCGCAGATGCGGTCAGGGACTGCGAGGCATTGGTCACATGTGCGAGAGAAATTCCACACCTGCGTGAGCGCAGATGCAGAAGATTGTGCGCAGAAGCGAGATGGCTGGAAGCTGAGGAGTTTCGCATCTGCGATGTCTTTCCCGTAGATGTGGCCTCGCAAATTCGATGGTTTCCTCACAGACGCGCAAACTGGGCAGGCAACTGAAGTCTGCACATGCGATATTTTGCTCGCACAAACGAATGCGCAGGTGCGCAAATATTGTCCGCAGATGCGGAAATCGCAGGGGCAGAACCTTAAATTCGAGGGTTCAACATTTTCACCCATTTTCGGATTTTGGAGCTCGGGTTGGGCGATTTTGGAGAGAACAGTTTCCACACAACTTGGGGTAAGTGTTCTTAACTCCCTTGTGATTATATTCCATGAATTAATCTTCATTTTTGGTATAAGATTTTTGAATCTTCAAGAGAAATAGAATGTCATAAAATGAATTTTTCAAGTTTGAATACCGATTTAGAGTCAGATTTGAGTGAAATTAGAGTGGTTGAACTTGTAATTGGATGGGTTGTCATATTTTACGAGTTTTATCGAATTTCGAGATGTGGGCCCCACGAGTGATTTGTGGGGCATAATTTCAGATTTTACGGAAAATATTAGCGTTCTGATATGGAATTAATTCTTATAAATTGTGTGGAATGAGTCTAATTAATTGTGACTAGATTCGAGCCGTTCAGGAGTTGATACACATATAATGGAATTTCTGGAGCATTGTTTAGCTTGCTCGACTTTGGATTCAGCTTGTTCGAGGTAAGTAACTCTCCTAATCTTGGAGTTGAGGGTATAAACCCTAAATATATATATTATGTAAATTATTGGAAGATGACGCACATGCTAGATGTCGGGCGTGTGGGCGTGCACTATAAAAATTATGACATAATTATTTCTGTGGAATTTTGTAGTTAAATGATCTTGGTATTTTTCATGCGATTCTTTATGAGTTAAAGAAATTGAGCTGAAAAACATATTAAAAATCATGTTGAGGCTATGTGCCGGTATTATTGGGACCCACAGAGGTCATATTGTTGTGAAATATTTTTTTTAAATTGAAAATTCATACTCATTCATATTCATTTCATTGCATATCATATCTCAGCCTCTGTTGTTATTTATTGATACATCATATCATCATTTTTGGACTATTCTCATGACATTGTGAGGCCATGAGAGAGAGAATGGAGAGATTGATGACTAAGGGAGGCCGATGGCCTGATTGTGAGGATATTTTTGGGATCAGGTTGCACGCCGCAACAAGCCATATTGGCTTTATATATATTATTACTATTATATGGATCGAGGATGCCCGCCTGCAGCAGGCCTTATTGGCTTATTATTGCACGTAAGTTGGCGGTGCAGCATGTGAGTTGGCCGTGCGGATCCTTATATTATTATTGCACGTGAGTTGGCCGTACAACACATGAGTTGGCCGTGTGGATCCTTATATTATTATTGCATGTGAGTTGGCCATGCAGCACGTGAGTTGGCCATGCGGATCCAGATATTTATATTATGGCACGTGAGTTGTCCGTGCTTATAGCGCTTGGGCTGTAGGAGCCCCTCATGAGTTTGTACACCCCCAGTGAGCGCAGTCGACTATAAACAGGGATCGGGCTGCACGCTGCAGCAGGTATTGTATAGCGCTGAGTGATTGAGTGTGCTGAGCATAGTGAGAGAGAATGCGACACAGTGAGATTGAGTACTCTGAGAGTGTGAGTACATGAGTACAATCTCTGAGATACATTGCATTGACATGCATACATGACAAATATACATAGAGATATATTTTTCTCATGCTGTACGGTATCACATTATTCATGATTTCTCATACATTTTGACAAATGGGCATAGTGATGCATTTGTTTTACACGGGTTATCCGGAAGAAAAATGAAACATATTGTTTATTATTGAAAAGATTTAAGGAGAAATTTATTGTTTTTCAAACTATTCATATTATTGGCAACTTCGGCAAAAGATTTGAGTTTTCACTGATAGATTTGAAAGGAAGAACTATTATTTTTGAAATCATGATTTGGCTGAGCATTTTATCTTTGAGTTACTTCTGGTATTATTTGCTTATTGTTGTTATGGACTGTTGTGGACTATTGGTTTTGGACCCGACCTTGGTGCAAGCTCGTCACTACTTTCAACCTACGGCTAGGTTTGTTACTTACTCAGTACATGGGGTCGGTTGTACTGATACTACACTTCTGCACATTTCGTGTAGATGTTGGCTGTTGTTGTTGCTGTGCTCGATGGTTGCGGGACTTGAAGTTGTACCTGCATTCCTGTTGTAGCTGCCTCTTGTTCAGGGTAGCCTTAGNAGATGTTGGATGTTGTTGTTGATGTGCTCGATGGTTGCGGGACTTGAAGTTGTACCTGCATTCCTGTTGTAGCTGCCTCTTGTTCAGGGTAGCCTTAGATTTTATAAAAGCTCTGTTTATGTATTATTCAAACAGACTATGTATTTATTTCATTTTCGCTTTATATACTCTATTCTTAGAAGCTCATGATTTGTACTACCAGTTCTTGGGGAAATATATTGGTTTTCGATATTTCTTTTAATTAATTTCATTGGAATTGGATAATTGGTAATTGGCTTACCTAACGGGTTGGGTTAGGTACCATCACGACTAATTGGATTTTGCGTCGTGACAAGGTGGTATTAGAGCTCTAGGTTCATAGGTTCTACAAGTCATGAGCAAGTGTCTAGTAAAGTCTTGCGGATCGGTATGATGGCGTCTACACTTATCTTCGAGAGGCTATAGGACATTTAGGGCATATACTTCCCATCTTTCTTTCCTTATCGTACGGGATTGATTCAACTTGGGTCATAACTCTTTGAATTCCTTCCACGTATTCGTATGCGCACATGAGCGCTCGGTATCAGTTGTGCATCGCTGGCTTGTTATTCCATGAATGAGGTTCGAAATGTGTATTCTGTGTTTTGGTGATGGGCAAGTCTGGAGGACTTGAGGCCAGGATTTGACCGAAGCTTAGGCTCGGTAGTTTCAGTTGTGTGAACTTGTACAATTGGACTCATATGTCCGGTAATGTCCTTGTGAGTGGAATTTGTAGCTCGATCTGGGTGACCATATGATGATTTTATTGTGACCGTGTGATGTATTCAGATGGTTTGAAAGTGACGGGAAAAAGTGATGTAAAGAGGGACGATTGGGTATTTGACTTCTGTCTCGATTTGACATAGAGTCTCGAGTTATGAATGTGTTGAAGGATCTTTTACGCGGTGTAATTGTGGAACAAATTAAATTTTCGTGTCTTGTGGATGAGTTCAAACTCATGAAGGTTAAGTGATTATGTAAGAGTTGTGGAAATAAAAAGGGGTATAGAAAGATGCCAGTTTGAGGCTAAACATGCGGGTTATCACCTGCGAAATAAGCTAAAGAGGTGTGATATTTATAATGTTGTGTGAAGAATCTTCTTTTCTACCAGTAGGGCAGATGTATTGGGATTTGAATTTGAATTGGTCAAGAAAGTTGACTTGACCGTCACGAGAATGAAGGCGAGCTTAGTAGACAATTTGAGGTACCATATAGGTTGTGATGCAGGAGCTTGGGAAGAATTTAGTTAAATCTCACTACAGTGTTATGGAAGTAATTGAATATGGGTATTGTGAATTACTGAATGTCTTGATCTATGGCTTTGAGCCAAGTGGGGGAGCCTGCTATTGATAATTCAATTTCATGATTATATGTAAAGGTTTAGTCTTTGGCTGAGGCATACTGGTGGGTCAGTTATGACTTGCAAAAGTTTAGATCGACAATGACTCGAATAAGGAAAATTCCTGATTACGGGTTATATTACACTTATAAGTATATGAAAATCGTAGAATGAGTGAGTTATTATTTGTGAATGATGTAGTATGTACGGAGTATGATTTTGATAGGTGTATTAAAGTATAGTTACTTCTTTGAGTGTTGTTGTGCTAATGGGGCACGTTTCGTTTGGCCCATTGGGGTGGTGTAAGGTGGATTTGAACAGAGGGGGTGACTCTCGAGAAAGTTCTAATGAATTCGAGATTTAATATGTAACAATTAAGAATTTTTGACGGATTTATTTATAGCTAAAATCTGAGATTTAAGTTGGATAGTGTCGAGACTTGTGATATTTTTCTATATCATTATGGATTTTATATTTTAGTATCAGGAAGGTGAATGAAGCGGTCTTAGACTCAAATAAGGTATTTTCAGAGTGGGTGTCTCGGTGGTGGTACTTATATGGTGCTTAAGAAGGAATACAACGGCTTATGAGCCTTAGGGCGGTGTGGTTCTAAGTGAGGATGTCTTATAATGAGGCCTTACGAGTGTTTTGGTGGAAATATTCTTGGGTTTTGGTGACCTACGTGGTTTGGTCGAGTTAGAGGAATTTAGTTCTAATAACTTGGTTATGTGCAGATGGATTTCAAAGTGTTCTTGATGGTTTCTACCATGGATTGAACCGGATATTATCTACTGGTATGAAAAACGTATTGTGTATTGTGATTTCCTCCTGTAGGAAAGCAAGAGGAAGGTTTCTATCTAACCAGGTATGTAATTTGCTGGTGACTCAGAGTTGATAATGAGATTATTGTACTTATCACATGATGGCATAATAGATGTGCGAGATTTGGATTTACATGTACATAGTCTTGAAATAAGGTAACAAAGTTTGGGCAGAATAGTCATGAATTCTCAGACAACATGGGTGGTTCCAAATGACTAGATGTATACGATTCCTACTTGGTGTTGTATGAGAATGGTGCGTATTTCAGAAGGTACATCGTATTTTGACTTAAGGATGTTTAATTAGTATTACGGTACTCACATGGTTGATAGACTGCTGATATTCAAATTTTGTCAAGTGGCACGGAAGAACTTTTAAAGTATTTCTTGTAGGATGATCGTATATGAGAGAGGTGTTATGCATTCGGGCGGTGGAGATGGAATCAAATATGGTGATTCGCGTGTTCTACAGATTTGGAGATTGGGAGTTCCCAGGAGCAGATTGTTTCATGGTTGTGGACTGTGAAGTTGTGGCCGGAGCTAGCCAGATGATAAAATATGTTATGATTCAGTCATTATGGATTTTTGGAGGGATTTTTATCTATTTGTGGGTAATCCGAGTTGATTTGGGGCTCCATAGGTAGGCCCAATTAAGATGTGTCATTCAGTTGATGTTGAACTTATTCGTATTCTAAAATGATCTGTGAGTTACTCCTTTATGCTACGAGGAGTTGTGATCCATTGGTTATGTGCACAGATGGTGCGGTTCTATTTGAGCCTTATATCGGAATTTGAGCGTGATGAGTATTTGTTTAATGCATGATCGATTGCGTAATGGTTATGTTCTTTCAGATTTTGTGTGGCATTTCTTTTATTTGCCTATCCGTCATTATTAATTTGGAGCAGGGTGGCTCGGGGTATATGATATGAACCTTGTGTTAGAATCGGGTGATGGTTCTACGGTATATGATGAATTTCGGCGTTTCGTTTTGGCGGTACTTGTTAATCTGGCAGGGCAGTTCTCTCATTTGAGTTATTTTCCATGACTGAGTACATTTGAATTGTTGCGTATTGGTGCACGAATGGCACGGGTTGTTGCTCTGAGTTATATCGGGGTGGCATGTCTGCGGAATAGTCGTGTTTAGTAATATAAGTTCATTGGACCTAGAATGGGTACAATCGGGTTTGATTTCGGTATATTCGGGAGTATAATATTGAGAGTCGGCTCAGAAAGTGAATATAATTCTGGTTGGGGTGAGAGAGCTCCGTGACTTGTTGATCCGGTGAGTGGTCATGAAATTTCGCATGTTTCTTTTATTATCAACAGTGTACGAAGGTTTTGGTATGAGGTTTGGTTCGATATGGGTTTAATACTAGTATGTGATTGGTTTTGGAATAGTCACTACGAACAGGAATGGTGGTACGAGCATGCGAGTTGTGTAATATGTTGGTTGATCATATTCGTGGTTATAGTTATAGCTCGATGAAACTCGTTCAGGCTTATACGGTGTGTAGATATGAGATTCGGGTCTTGAAAGAATTCTGGATGTTAAAAATTTGGCTCCAAGAATTTTTGGGCTAATGTTAAATTAATAATTTTCAGTTATGTTGTGTGGTCAGGCCTATATTGAATAGGATGACGTGAGATCACCCACGGGTATGTGTGTGGTAAGGAGGAATAGAGATTTGAAGGTTAAGAACAACTGTTGGCACGTTCGAGGACGAACGTATGTTTAAGTGGGGGAGATTGTAACGACCCGACCGGTCGTTTTGAGCATTTACGCTCCTTTCAACTATTTAAAGTCTTGAATAATTTTCTACGAGGTATTATAACTTGTGTAAATTGTTGGTTTTGGTTTTAAGCTATTTTGGAGTTAGCTTGAAAGATTAAGTTGAAATAGTGACCGGATATCAATTTATGTGTAAACGACCCCAGAATGGAGTTTTGATGACTTCAATAGGTCCGTATGGTGATTTTGGACTTAGGAGCGTGTACGGAAAATTATTTGGAAGTACGTAGTGGAATTTGGCTTGAAATGCCAAAAGATGAATTTTTGAAAAGTTTGACCGGGGGGTGGCTTTTTTTATATCGGGGTCGAAATCCGATTCTGGAAATTGAAATAGGTCTGTAATGTAAAATGTGACTTGTGTGCAAAATTTAAAGTCATTCCGGATTGATTTGATGTGTTTCAGCACAAAATGTAGAATTTGCAGGTGACGGGCGTGTGGGCGTGTGAAAATAATATTTCACAACTATTTGAAGTCTTGAATAATTTAAACCCTGAATATATGTATTCTGTAAATTATTGGGAGGTGACGCACATGCTAGGTGACGGGCGTGTGGGCGTACACTATAGAAATTGTGACATAATTAATTCTGTGAAATTTTGTAGTTAAATGATCTTGGCATTTTTCATGCGATTTTTTATGAGTTAAAGAAATTGAGCTGAAAAACATATTAAAAATCATGTTGAGGCTATGTGCCAGTATTATTAGGACCCACAGAGGTCATATTATTGTGAAATATTTATTTTAAATTGAAAATTCATACTCAATCATATTCATTTCATTGCATATCATATCTTAGTCTCTGTTGTTATTTATTGATACATCATATCATCATTTTTGGACTATTCTCATGACATTGTGAGCCCAAGAGAGAGAGACTGGAGAGATTGATGACTGGGGGAGGCCGAGGAGCTGATTGTGAGGATATTTTTGGATCGGGCTGCACGCCGCAGCAGGCCATATTGGATTTATATATATTATTATTATTATATGGATCGGGGCTGCCCGCCTGCAGCATGCCATATTGGCTTATTATTGCACGTGAGTTGGCCGTGCAGCACGTGAGTTGGCCGTGCGGATCCTTATATTATTATTGCACGTGAGTTGGCCGTGCGGATCCAGATATTTATATTATGGCACATGAGTTATCCGTGCTTATAGCGCTTGGGCTGTAGGAGCCCCTCATGAGTCTGTACAGCCCTAGTGAGTGTAGTCGACTATAAACAGGGATCGGGCTGCACGCCGCAGAAGGTATTGTATAGCACTGAGTGATTGAGTGTGCTGAGCACAGTGAGAGAGAATGCGACACAGTGAGATTGAGTACTCTGAGAGTGTGAGTACATGAGTACAATCTTTAAGATACATTGCATTGACATGCACATATGACATATATGCATAGAGATGTATTTTCCTCATGTTGTACGGTATCACATTATTCATGATTTCTCACACATTTTGAGAGATGGGCATAGTGATACATTTGTTTTACACGGGTTATCCGGAAGGAAAATGAAACATATTGTTTATTATTGAAAAGTTTTTTGGATAAATTTATTATTTTTCAAACTATTCATATTATTGGCAACTTCGGCAAAAGATTTGAGTTTTCACTGATAGATTTGAAAGGAAGAATTATTATTTTTGAAATCATGATTTGCCTGAGCATTTTATCTCTGAGTTACTTCTGGTATTATTTGCTTATTGTTGTTATGGACTGTTGTGGACTATTGATTTTGGACCCGATCTTGGTGGAAGCTCGTCACTACTTTCAACCTACAACTAGGTTTGTTACTTACTCAGTACATGGGGTCGGTTGTACTGATAGCCTTATATTTTATAAAAGCTCTGTTTATGTATTATTCAAACAAACTATGTATTTATTTCATTTCCGCTTTGTATACTCTATTCTTAGAAGCTCATGATTTGTACTACCAGTTCTTGGAGAAATGTATTGACTTTCGATATTTCTTTTAATTAATTTCATTGGAATTGGATAATTGGTAATTGACTTATCTAACGGGGTCGGTTAGGTGCCATCAAGACTAATTGGATTTTGGGTCGTGACACTCTCTCAGTACTTCTTAGGCTAACCTCTACTATTTCTTAGATTCGTCATGGTCTACTTCTCACACCTCTTAACCGGGGCATCTATGTATTTCCTCTTCACATGTCCGAACCATCTTAACCTCGATTTCTGCAATTTATCCTCCACATGGGTTACTCCCACCTTGTCCTTAATAATTTCATTCCTAATCTTATCTTTCCTGGTATGCTAACACATCCTTCTCAATATCCTCATTTCTGCTACTTTCATCTTCACGACATAAACTGGCCAACACTCAGCCCTATACAACATAGTCGCTCTAACCATCACTCTATAGAACTTGCCCTTAAGTCTTGGTGGCACATTCTTATCACATAAAATACCAAATGCGAGCCTCCATTTCATATACCCCGCTCCAAAACGATGTATAACATCCTCGTCAATCTCCTCATTTTCTTGGATTACTGATCCAAAATATTTAAAATTATCTCTCTTGGGGATGACTTGTATATCAAGCTTCACGTCCACTTGTGCTTCATGCATCCCATCACTGAACTTGCACTCCAAATATTATATGTTTGTCTTACTCAACTTGAAACCTTTAGACTTCATGATTTATCTCCAAACCTCCAGCCTAGTGTTAACCCCGCAACGCGTCTCGTCAATCAGCACTATGTCATATGCAAATAATTTATGCCATGACACCTCCCCTTGGATTTATCGCATTAGCACATCCATCGCTAGGGCAAATAAAAATAGGCTAAGAGCTGAGCCCTTATACAACCCCGTCACTATCGGAAAATGTTCCAAGTCTTCTCTCACAGTCATCACCCAAATCTTAGCTTCATCGTACATAACACATATATGTGCAAAACACCAAAATTGTACAAACACTATAATATGAACACATATTTCAAAAGTAAATAAGTTTTTATATTAAAAATTCTAGAAGTCGAACAAATCAAATTTAAAATCTAAATCCGCGTTGGAAGAGTTCTCTTTTCTCGAATCATTCAGCAGCTTTTTTTTTATACATAAGTTTTCGGTATGAACCAAATTCGAAATTGCAGTTAATCAGTACGAAAAATACGCGAAAGAAAAAGAAGAAAAAGAACACATACTAGGAGTAATTTGTTTCAGTTTCAGTATCTAAAGTACGAAAGAGTACACATTGTTCTTGTTATACTGCAGAAAGTACCATATACTTTCAACGTTTCGTCATGTGATTGGCTGTAAACAGGTAACGGTGGGGCCCAAGCGTGAGATTCCCTCGAGAAAGTTTAGACTGTACCTTAATAAGGACACGTCGGTCGCAGGTAATCAGAAGGAGTGGGGTGGGCCCATTTTGGAAATTGGTCCTAATATATTCTGCCACTTCTACTTTGTGGGACCCGATAAGATTTACAGATCCAAGTCAGCCAAAATCAGAACCTTATGTCACAAAATTCCTCTTACCCTTTGAAGGAGTAAAAGTCCCATTTAATGTTGTTCTCCTTTTGTTTTTTATTTTATTTTTTAAAAAACTATTTTTCATTAGTTGTTCGATCCTCAATTTTAGAAATTAATTTGCATTCGCACTAGGGCTGTGTATTTGAATATCCGAAATTCGAACCGATCCGCTTAATTTCGGATTTCGGATATTTGAATCGGATTTCAGATTATATTTATTAAAATTTAAAATATCCGGATCAGATTTGGATTAGTATAATTTAACTCGATCCGATCAGAAATCTAAAATTATTAGGGTATATATAAATACTAAACTTTAATTTCGGATAACCAATACTTCCTTTACATCTTCCTCCAAGTTATTACCTTTGCAATTGCTTGATTTAGCTATATTGGCACCATAATGCCCTCATAATTGCAGAAACATGATTTTTTTTCTTGTTGTTTTGCCTCTTCTACAAAGAAAATATAAGTATGAGTTCTGCAACTTAGAGGCATAACAACTCGAACCTCCAAGAAATATTTTCTTAGAGATGCAATGCTAATAAAAAGGATGAAAAGCAAAGAGATGTTTGTATTAGCACAGAACACAGAAGAAGCAGATAAGGTAGATGCATTAGCTGATTAGATTAGCAATAGCCTTGATAATACGTAAAATCCGATCCGAAAATCCGTATTTTTAATCTGGATTCGGATTGCATTTTGTAGAATCCGAAATCCGAATTTTCAATCTGAAATGTGCTAAATCCGATCCGATCCGATCCATGCATAACCCTAATTCGCACATAAAAATCTCACTTTAGGGAATAAATTGGTCTTGCTCAAATAACAACAACAACAATAACCCAGTATAATCCCACTAGTTGGTTCTGGGGAGGGTAGTTTTACGCAGACCTTACCCCTACCTTAAGGTAGAGAGGCTGTTTCCGATAAACCCTCGACTCCCTCCCTCCAAGAACTCCCCACCCTGCTCTTGGGGTGACTCGAACTCACAACCTCTTGGTTGGAAGTGGAGGGTGCTCACCACTAAAGCAACTCACTCTTGTCAAATACGACTTCATATTCCGTGCTTGAACCTAAGGCCTCTAATGAATGATACAAAAATACTTGCACCACAATCTTTTGCCGTTCTTGTATTCTTTGATATGTCTATTATGTTGCGATTAGATTATTCTATTGTTGAAATGCTTCTTGCTATGCTGTTGTACTTAGGAATGAGACAAGATGTATGAAATTCTTCTATCCTTACCTGTAGAGGTCTTGATTTGAGTTTTGAGAATAAGAAACCTCTAGTTGGTAGTACTTTTCCTTTAATGGCTTATATACCGTATAAATATAGATTAGTCAGACTAGTAAATTTCACGTGATTATTAAAGAAAAAGCTTTGATGATACTTTTTTTCTTTTTTTAATTGTTGAATTGATAAACTTTTAAAAAAAGATTGGGCATTGATACGGTTTTTCTATTGAAAAGAATTAAGCTTGAAATCTGAATGCTTAAGAATTACTAGTATTAATGTTTAAAAATATCACGAAACACTGCACAAGCGAGGACGTTGTTTAAATATGTTTTAAGTGATTCAAATCAATAAAAATTAACCAAAAAAAATTAAGTCTCTTAAAATACTTAATTTGTTTTATTTTATGTGAAATATTATTCTTTTGTAGATCAAAGCAAATTGTTCTTTGAAATAAATTCAAATTAAATGTTTAACTTTTACACTCCTCTACGCCTATGTATCCTCTAATTAACTTGAAGGTCATATTTATCACAAACTATCAAGACATTGTTATGCGAGCTTAGTATTTAAAATTTTGGCTCCATCTCTGATAGTAAATATAATAATTCTTTATCTCCACCCAGAAGCGGACCTACCCTTTGGGTAGGTGAGTCATCAGTCCTCGGTAACTTACGAAAGAATATATATATAAAATAACAGACTTATATTTTGATTGGCACCTTAAGATTCAAATATTAGACGGTTGTATTGATCGATTTAGAGAGGCACAAATTGACTTTAATGTGATATCTGGGTTCAATTTCGACTCCGACATTCGTTTAAAATTTTTATTCGACAATAGTATCCCATTACTTTCAAATCTTAGATCCGTCTCTACGACTACTTATTTAATATGCATGTTTTGGTGGAACACACTACAAATGAAGTACTAGAAGCATATAAGCTTTTTGAGGGAGTCATTATAAAGCATAATTATGTTTTGCAAAAAAGTGATATCATGTCAACCCTTTTTCATTCTTTTTGAGACTTCACTAAAGTCTGTCTAACAATTATACTAATCAATTACCTTCATCCCTTGCATGATTAGCATAATGATCAACCCCCATCCCCACCACCACCCCCAAAACCTTTTTTTTTTTTTTTTTATATTTTTTATTTTTTACTTTGACTATACTTCCATAGTGTAATGTCCAAATTAGAATGAGATGCAGTTTCATACCATCAGAAGTTTAATTTATATCAAATTTGGACAAAGTTTTATTACAATATGTTAACTATTAACTCATAGTTTGTTTATGCAAGCTTTCAAAATCTACTTATCTTAAAAAATATTTTTATGACGTAGTACTTTACGTAAAAGTATTTTTAAAGAATTTGTTTGGTTAATCAATTTAAAAAGTATTTTTTTCAATATTAGAATAATAATTTGTACTTAATTAAAGTTATTGACTTTTGACTTCACTTAAGCTTGGCCAAATAGGTTTAACAATCATGTATAGAAGTAGAAAACATGTAAAATGAGAAGAGAGAGTGTCTTTTTGTAAAACGCCAAACATATCCCAAACTTCTCGCTCCCACCGGTCGGCTGATGGAAATAGACTGACTACCGGAGGTATTTATGTTACTTCGTCTGTACTGATTTGTACACGAATGCGTGAGTTATACCGAATACTCAGTAAAGCCTCGCCATTCGCTAAAGGCACTACTGGCCGTCTTTCTCAATCTTCAATCTAACTTCAGAAATTGAATAAGCCCACTTGACGTTACCCCCAATGTGGGATTTTCCAGCGCGAATTCGGATTTAGTCAGGCCCCGATGTGGGTACCGGACACCGGGTAAGAAGAGAAGAGAGAGTGTTAGTATATACGACTAGTGTTACATAAAAACAAATTGGTACTTCAACTATTTAAAAAAAAATAGTAAAGATTCAAGTAACTACTTCTTTTGTGTCAATCAACTACTATGCATGTTCGCCCATTAATTTTGTGCTATTGCTTTCTAATTAACCCCACTATATATAATTCAGAATATTAACATTTAATTATGCCTTCTGCTTCCTTAGGAGATATCCTTGTGGATTCGTAGGGCCATAATTTGTCAAAAGAAGTAGCAAAAATTATACTCTCTCCGTTCCAGTTTATGTCAACCTATTTTCTTTTTTATCCGTTTAAAAAAGAATGACCCCTTTCTAAATTTAGAAACAATTTAGCTTAAACTTATAATTATACCCTTAATGAGAAGTTTTTATAACTACACAAATACTCTGGGCTCCTTTTTGACTTGTTTAGGATCACAAATTTCAAAAATATTCATTTTTTTTTAAACTTCGTGTCCAATCAAACAAGTACACATAAATTAAAACGGATGAAGTATTAAAATGTACCCCAGAAAAGCCTAGATTTTGAAATATTTTCTTGTACTTTCAAGTGAAAGCTAACATCATATTCCCATTAAAAATGAATAATTGGGAAATATAAAATTTTTTACTTATTTAATCATAAATGTTAAAGAGTAGAGAGTTTCCTGTATTAATTGATACTTGCAGTCAAATCATACAAAACATATTCCATTTCTCTATTTGGCAGACGTAAAAAACATGGAAAGACGGTTGATTTTAGTGGGTGCGTCAGGTCTGAGCTGTAGTGCAACGCTTAGGCGACGCGCGAAGATCAGTGTAGCAAGCTACCATCACTACTAAAAAATTGGTATTCGTTACAAACTTCGTCGCTAAATTGTTCGTAGCTAACATAAATTTTTGTTAATATATCGTTAAGTAGTATTAGCGACGAATTTTACTATTTAACTACATAATTTGTTCGTTGCTAATTCATGCTTTTTAGTAATGCATGATGTACATTCCTCTTTAAAAAGTTGAGTTAATATCGCTAAACTGATAAAACATATACTACAGTTGATCTTAGCCAAAAAGCCGAAAAAGGTATAAAAGACTATTGCTTGAATGCTGCTTCAAAATATAAGTTAATTATTCATATTTAAAAACCATTAACTTGATTAATTCAAATTCATATCGACTAATTAAGTACATAAAAAAAAGACACTTCTTATTGAATAATTTTAGAAGTCGAATTCGAACTTTAAAAATCCAACCATTTCACTATGGTCTAAATGAAGACCCCACAACCTTAAAATAGTAGAAAGAAAGAAGCCTTTTGGGATTACACTTGGATATATAGTGGACTTAATCAATGCCCAAATTCCAATATGTCATAAAATAAAAGATTCATATCTACTTACTTGGCTAAAGTTGTATATATAGTGACATAATTTGATATAGGTGGATGACAGTTTGAAAGCAATGATCATTATAATTATTTTCAATTTAGCATAGATATTAAAATATATATTACTCTACATATGTGTTTTTCTTTGGGAGAAGAGATAAAAAGTAGGGAAATTTGTTAAAGAGATTAATTATTCGGAAACGGACTAAAATTGCTCATATACTATCAAATATTGTCTAAAATTCGCGTTTTACTATTTGATCGACTGGTCCTTATCGTTATGTTTTTATTCAAATCTATCTCCAAAGTTAAATGGCTAACCACATCTCACTCCCAAATTTGAATGTGGCATCCCCTAATTTAATGGGTCAATTGAGTTATGAGAGTGACATGTGACTAGCCGTCTAAATTAGGGATATATTTGAATGAAAGTATAACGGTAGGGACCAGTCGATCAAATAATGAAACGGAGTACAATTTTAAATAATATTCGATAGTACATGGACAATTTTGACCTTTTTCCCTTAGTTATTATCAATTATAAAAAAGGTTATCTCATTATACATTTTCATCCACTAGTAATTTCATTTCCACATTCTATCTCAATACTTTTATTTTGTGGGCATTATGACTCCAGTCTCCAGGAATATAAAAATCTTTCCATTTTAAGACATTTCAAAATGTTTGAGGCGTCATTCCACGAATAATATTATTTAAATTCAAATTAATTTAACTTAAGAAATGCAGATTAATTGAACATCACCAAAGTTGTGGAGTTATCACTTTCCCATAGAATATTCTGAGAAATTATATTTTATAGTCCTCTGTCAGATAGCTCTGAGTAGTGAGTAAGTTTCCATTTTTGTTATAAAATGTCAGGAATCTTATAAGGAACTACTAATACATTTCTAAAGAAAAACATAGTATTTTATTTTTGTGAACTTGCTATTAATTAAGAAATAGCATACTGAATCAAACAAAAGGAGACTTAGAGTAACGATAAAGTTATTTTTATATTAAGATCACGGGTTCAAGCGTCCACTAATACTTGCATTAGGTCAGACTGTCTACATCACACTTCTTACGGTTCGTCCCCGAACCCTACACAAATACAAAATATTTTGTACATCGAAGCTCGTTACGGTGAATCAAATTCAAACGTAGCTTCAGCTAACAATTTGACTGGCTGTCCATGTGAATTCTTTGATGGAATAAGTTGTCTTTCTTTTATCTCACATTAGCTGTAATTAATTATAGAGTTATTAGACAATAATTGTATGCTTCTAAGTATCAACTACATGATGTTGAAATCATCTTCATCATATTATATTTCTTGATCCTTCAAATATATTTTTTTATTTAATATTTTCTAGAGTACGTTAATCATCTAAAACACAAAAGCGTCAAAGAATAAAAAATAAAAAGTTACTTTAAATATTTTAAAAAGAGAACCCACACTTTCAAAATAAATACTACTATATAAGTTATATAGATAGACAGTATAAAGTTACTTGTAAACTTTATAAATGAATTGATTATGTAAATATATTTTATATATTAGAGAATAGAACTTAAACTCATAAAATAAATATTTATAGTTAACAAAGATGAAAATATGAATTTAAATTGTCAATATTGATATGTTAAAAGATTTGCAGACAGCAAATATATTCTTCAGTATAAGAACCAAGAAAGAAAATAAAAAAATGGCATGAAAAGTCTATCAAATTTCCTACACTTAAATATTAATAAGAATTAAAAAAAGTAAAATAAAAAAAAGGTATTACAGATGTCCTAATATAGAACTAGTTTTATTATTTATATAATTTTTAGCTATGGCCAAGGGCACCTAAGTAACCGACCATGTGCAAGAAAGAAGCAAACAAATCCCACTCAATCTGGAAATTACAATCTTTTTTTTTAAGTATAAAGATTTGGTCATTTGAGCTTTCCCATTAAAATTTCCATAGTTTTGTGCAAAGAATCATTAAAATATTTAAAACTTCGGAAAGCTTCTATCTTCTTCCTTATATATGGGAGCACAAGTAATTCACTCGGAGCAATATTTGTTTTTTCGTTCTTCTAATAATGTTTAATTATTCTATCGGATACATGCTACATAAGAGTACATATACCGATTAACATTGTCGACCAATGCTTAGACATATAGGAAAACATCTTTTTTTATAACAGTTCCTCGATTATTCTACTGGATACCTGCTACATAGTAGTACATATACTGAGTAACGTTGCCAACCACCACCATCAACAACAAACTCAGTGAAATACCACAAGTGGGTTTTGAGGAAGGTAATGTATGCGCAGACCTTAGCCCTACCTTATGAAGGTAGAGGAGATGTTTCCGATAGACTCTCGGCTTAAGAACCGTAAAATGGACGCAATAAACAAACAATAACAAGAAGGTAATTGGACAACGGAAACAAATGGCACAACGTGTAATAACAAAGAGAGTAACATTGCCAACCAATGCTTAGAAATATAGCAAAAAATCACCTAACGGTTTTTTGTCTCTGCTGACCCCTGATTATCCATAGTTTTCACCCACTTCGTTAACTTAGTTGCAATGGAGAAGTTGTTGTAAATCTTGCTGCTTAGGGTTTAAAAAATTAACAATATTTTATGATACATAACTAAGGTTTCACATTGGCAGATGCATGTACTTAAATACTGAATTTGTAAGAGCATAATAGACAGTAGTTTTAGGTGGTGTTATTTCAAGGTGAATTTTCACATGTAGAATGAATCTGCAACCTGTATACATGGAAATTAATACTAGTGAATATGATAAAAAGGGCAGTCCGGTACACGAAGCATACTGCATTCACACAGGATTCGGGAACGAGCCACACCCCAGGGGGTGTGAAGTATGATACAACAACAAATCCAGTGTAATCCTACAAATGGGATCTGAGGAGGATAGTGTGTACGCAGACCTTACCCCTACCTTCTTAAGGTAGACGCTCAGATGTGATGTATGATAGAACTGCGTTATTTACAACTATGACAGAGTATAGACAACGATACAACGTATAAGAAAAAGATTTTAGGAAATAAAATAGGAGATGATACAGGCAAATAAATTTGCATCTCTATTGCCAAGAAAAGGTGGTCTCTACATAAAACACTGAGATTCCTAGTGTACAGAGAGTTGAATCAAGTCTAACCATAATCTTTTCTGGGGATAATACACACTGTTACATTAACAGACAAGTCACTGACCTTGTCCAACACATAAACTGATCAAGTGAGCAGCAATCTGTAACGAACTGACTAAATCTTACTCGTGTTACCTCAATCTTTAGCAAACGACGAAACAAGCTCAGCAGCACAAGCTTGAGTTGGTAACATCGGTGTTAAAACAGCCAGTTCTTGAATCAGTTATGTTGCTGCAATAAAAGCGTAACTTTTTCTATTTCCGCGAAAAAGCAGCTAATTCCTGTGCAACACTTCTTAGTAATAACTAGAACAAATCATTTTATCTCTTTCCAAATCTTAAGCATCTGTTGTGTTTGGATTCGGTTATACTTGGGGCTTGAGAAAGCCGTGCCTTGTTTCGTTTAGAAAACGAGTGTTTCTCCATTGCATTAACGAATTTGCGCAAGTGCTTAATATACTCAGGAAATGTCTCTAGATTACAATGTCCTCCACCTTCGACCCATAACGGATCATATTTCTCTTTGGCGAGTTCCCACAAACGCTTACCATGTGAAAAATCAACAACCTCATCTGCTGTACCCTGCAAATAACTCATTTTTCAGACATAAAAATACTAGAAGTCTAGTAGGTAAGTGCAAAAAGGGCGGTGTACTATCATATTGCAAATGTATAGGAGCTTTAACGCGGGAAACAAGTTAATCCTATATCATAACAGTATATATGATATGATATACAGAAAAAACTACTGCAGCTAAGGGTTTAATCCTATCCATTTGCAAGAGGGGGATGGTAAAAAGAGGATAAAGAAAGGCATATGCGAACGGTGTACTAATCTTACAATGAGCTCTTTCTCAAGATAACAACCATGTTCAGAATAAACATGTGGAACACGTCATTATCTCGAGGAAACTCCTCTAGATATACGTGTTTTCAACATCACGTATTCACGTCAACCTCACCTTAGATTGTGACGAAGGATCCAGAAGTACAATTTAGAACTGACACTCTAGCAATTAATAATTGAGAAGTTGAAAACTTACGACAATCATACGTTTTAGCGACCAAGTTCATTTCAAATATATCATTTCAATTGAAGAAACGATAGTATTTTCCATTAAAGAATTCATTAAGATTACTGAATAGCATACAAAAGTTTAGACTTTTTGCATTTTAGACATACATGGATCTAAGGTTTAATCAAGCGTGTAAATTAAGAAAAATAATGACACTCCAGAAGGTAATATTAATGACCTTTTGAGCACAGAAGCATCATTTCCAACTTCACTAAACAGCAATGCCTAGTGGTATTGCACTATAAGATGTGATCGTGGATAAGGAACTATTTATCTGTAAAATACATCAGCCTGTATTAAACAAGAAAGTGTGATTTCACATATGCAGGAGAACTTTCCTGTAACACTTTCAAAAGGTTACAAGGACATAAGTAACTAGCATTTTAAGTGCTTAATATATTCAGCCGTTGCATTAGCGGTAAAAAGAAAGAGAAAGTTAATTGGTACAGGAGAGTAATAGTTTTCATCTTTTAATATACTCGTATTGTTTTAATAGCACATGAGAAATTTTGCTAGGATCTTCTGGTGACACATTGCATTCTTCTCTGGAGTTACTATTGCTTTGCCATTGATGTGCCATTGGTATCCTCCTCAAAACCGCCAAGTATTCAGTTAAACTTTGGGCTTTTTTCACTTTAGCCCGCGCCAGAAACTATTTACATTTGTATAATTTTTGTATATAACAGACAGAATGTGTGTGTGTGTGTGTATATATATATATATATACAAAAAATATATATTTTTTCGGCTATAATTTTGAGAGCGGCTATATAGTGTCATTTTCCCTTAAACTTTCACTATTGCTTTGCCATTGATGTCCTTTACTGAGCAATAGAATCCTTCTGCTGTATAGCTTCTAGGGTCCATTATAAGTTTCCTTATTTGTTGGTCCATGAAAATGGACTGAGGTAAACTGTTTAATTTTCTTAATCTCATGATTTTCCATCCAGAATTCTCCTTTGGCCTTCCATTACTTCCTAAAGGCCTATCAACCCGCACAATTTGAACTAACCAATTCCACATGGCCGGGCCCAGCGACAAGTCTTTGCTACCAGTTGGAACCACCAAAAGCTTTAATCATATAGTCAAAATACCCCTTTGGTAGTCCATTCCCCAATTTGTCAGCAGTTACAAGTAGTAAACTAAATTTGAAGATGTAATCATAAACAAAAGTTTAGGAGCTCACACTTGGGAAATGAACAAGAACTTCCAGAACTTTTTCTCGAAAAGGAGATCTATAGAGAGTGGACTAATTAGGTGCCCAGCAGAAACCAACATCTCCAGCCCACTGTGCAAGTATGTTAGAAGTTTAACTAAAAATGATGCTCAACGTAGTCAATAAGGACTACAAACCCGAAAGGTCCGATGATAGTAATATTGGTCATTGGGTTGTGAACACATACCAACTCCAACAGCCTTAAGAAACTGCGCATGATTCAACATAGTCCATAACCTAAATAAGAGTTAGATAATTTAAAGATGCCATGACACATTTTTCCCGCTTAGTTTACCTTTGTCATCTTCGTTTCTCAATCTGTCATATCTTGCAACATAAGAACCTAATATCCTAAATTTTACTCCGACAACATTGAAGACATCTTATGGACGTGTCGAGGATCTGGTTTTTCAATTGTAACTTTGAAAAGGATGTTTTACTGTGGTGCTCACTGCGTGTCGTGTCAGGTTATGAAGAGGTGGATCAAGGATTTGAAGTTTATGGTACACGATCTAAAACTAATATATGATAGTAACTGGGCTCACAATCAAATATTTATAGATATTTAATAGATTTCTTTATCCATTTACAGGGTATGGGCAAAAGCTATAGGGTTCAAATAAATCCATAAGTTAAAATGGTTGATGCGTCCCTGAGGTCATGGATACTCTGGCCTTTGAGAGTATCTGAACTAAACAGTTTCAATGACACAAGGAAAAGAGAGTGGGAAAGAGGACCAAGGTAAGACATATTTTGATAATACGTACAGTGAAGATACTCTTGTTCTAAAGCAGGTTCTCGAGTGTGCTCCATCATTTTTTCATGCAGCTCCCAACATTAGAATAATACCATCAACGATTGTAGGATACTGACGAAACAAGTAAAAGATAACAGTGTATTTTATTCCGGTAGGCACCTCAATGAAAGGGAAAGTTAAAATGATCATTTAATCACATGATAGGTCAGTCACTGAAGCATTCTATTTGGTGCTATGCTCTATGTCGAAAAGAGAAGTGTAAAAAGATAACTCCTGATTAGAAGAATAGACTTGTAACAGTTATCCAGATATTTAAATAAAAGGACAACAAAATCATGTAAAATCAGCCTAAGTTGCTCAGACTCGGGTGCGGGTGTCCGATACAGGTGCAAATTAAGACGCCGGATCCTTCTAAATTTTAAGATTTGTGGGTACGGATCTAGGTATGGATACAAGTGTAGGGATTCGGCTAAAAATAATTCAAATATCTAAGAATAAAGTTATAAAAATATGTCTATAGTATGAGACATTATGTGGAAAACTTGCAAGGTATTCTGAGAAGGAGAAAATATTGATCAAGTGGAGAATCTGAGAAGGAGATAAAAGGAAAAAGACTGACATAGAAATTTCTATATACAAGGTTCTATTTTCTTCAATTTCACCCTAACTTTTGTTTTGATTTCAGAGTATGCAATCCTTATATTTTTTTATCAAACACGGTTGCTTGAAAGAAAGGACCAGTAATGAACAATTAATCTGGTTTTGAAGTGAATTAGATGCAATATTGTGAATTGTTTTTCTTGTAAAGTCATAGTTTAATGGTCTTTCAAGAACAAGTTTGATCTTTCAAGGAGACAATAACTATTCTTGTTGATAGCGGGCTCGCTAATCATACAGGGGAAGGAAAGTGTGAAATGGTCCACCTATTGGATTTTGACAGAAGAGGTTATCAAAAGCATCCTTGCATGTTCAGCACATAAATCACCCATCTACTTCAGTTGTTGAGTGGCATAAATGCTACACAAGCACTTAGATGCCCTTGAGCTTTGGTTAAAATTGTTACCAACCTGGTTTCGCACGTCTACTATTTCACAAGAACATGATTCTGAGGATCAAGACAATAATGAATAAACTGACCACAGAAAAGTACTGGTTGAGAGAGTCATCGTTTACCAACTAGTTTAATCCGAGTAGAAACATGAATTCTTTAAGTTTAATCCGAGAGAGACATTTCTTTAACACTTCTATCTTGATAAGATTTACTAGGACATAACCAAAAGACAAAGCAGTTTCACCAATTAAAAGCAACAATGCAGGTGGTTGAACAGGCTTTTTTTTTACAAGATTTTGGCATCACTTTGGAAAAACTAGAAATGCTACGTCTACAACATCAACAAGTATGCCTCAATCCCAAGCTAGTTGGAGTCGGTAACGGATTCTCACCATCCATTGCTCTCTATCTGGATCCATTTTATTCCATTATTCAATAACTTGGAGTTCTTTTTTGAGCCGAGGGTCTATGAAAAATAGCCTCTCTATCCTCCAGGATAGGGATAAGGTCTGCGTACACACTACCCTCCCCAGACCACACTTGTGGGACTCCACTGGGTTTGTTGTTGTTGTAATAACTTGGAGTTCTTTAGCACTAGAGGTTCTCTACGTTTTCTACTGACATATAAATCTCTAGACTAAAATGACTCCTACAACATTGAGCCTAATGAGAGCATAGCATCCCGACTTAGCCTTAATGCCAACTAGTCAATGTTGCCAGTTGCCTATATGGATTTTTGCTTTCATTGTGTCCTTTTCACTAGATTTGCATAGATCTCGAGAGATAGTCAGTCTTTTGAGATCATTTCCTTTCATGCAATTTTAGGTCTACCTTATCCAATTAAAAAATATCATCAATCATGTTTTTTGCATCTACCGAAAGGGTGCATTGGGAGGTCTATGTAAGACATGACCAGTCCATATCAACTGACGTTACCTCAGCTTATCCTTTGTCCGTGCTACTTGCACCTTCTGTCGAATGTAATCATTTCTAATCTTGTCTAATCTTTTATGATCGTACATCCATCTTCCTATCCGCATTTCTAGTCTTACTATCCATCTTAATAGAATGCGATCAGTTCTAATCTAGACTAATCTTGAGGATCTTAGGGTCTCAACATTTACTCCAATCTAAGAATGCTGGTCTTATATCAATCCTGTAGCACTCCTCCATTTCACTAACTTATTATTGTTTTATGTGTCACATATTCCTAGTACTCTTACCATTCCATTCTCTTGGAATGTCAGCAAGTAATGAAGAAACTTTGAATAATGAAGAACATACAGAAGCATACTTATTTGTGAATAATCGATCAACTAAATATAACAAAGCAGAAAACAAAAAGTATGTGAAAGTATCTAGAAGGAAGAACGAACTAACGAAATAGATGTTTCTTACATGGATCACTAAAACTGGGCAGCTGACTTTTTGTATTTTGTCTATATTCTGCAAAAGGAAAGAAATTTGTCAGCATGATACTTCGTCATAATTAATCAACCAGGAGAAAACGACGAAAAAAGAAATACTTACTTTGAAAATGTCAAACCAGAATGTCATCTTTACAGGATATAGAACTCGTATTCCTGAAAGTATAGCACTATGAAGAACAATGGCTCTTAACCTCTGTAAGCGAGATGCCAAGTGTAGTGTTGGCCCGCTGCCAACAGATTGTCCGTACAAAATAATATCCTCCTGCTTAATGTCGTATTCGCTCTTCAAACAATTATAGACAGCTTCGATGTCATAGTACGTGTTGAACTCCGATGGCTGATACAAGTAAATAGACATCAATATGTGAAGATTGGAACAAGTAAACCAAAACTTATAAGGCAACAGGAGGGCAGAAAGGGCAACCCAGTGCACTAAGCTCCCGCTATGCGTGGAGTCCGAGGAAGTGCCGGACCACAAGGGTCTATTGTACACAGCCTTACCCTGCATCTGCAAGAGGCTGTTTCCACGGCTCGAATCCGTGACCTCCCGGTCACATGGCAGCAACTTTACCAGTCATGCCAAAGCTCTATGATAAGATAGATCAATGACTTGATGCCAATTGCTGTCTGAAACAAAAGTTAGAAATGGAATTTAGCCTGATAATTTCCTTACCTTACCCGATGATCCACCATATCCCGAATAATCGTAGCTGCAATCCAGCATGCAAACATGACATCAGTGCCAAAGGAAAAGGAGGTTATAAAAAAATAATAGAACTTTCAGGAATTGTAATTGCATGTTGATACAATATTAATATGACTACAAAATTCTTGCAAGTTTAGGAAAGACAGATTAACAAGTTCAGAAACAGCTTCTCCAAAATCCTACTAATTCAGATTCGTTTTTACTCAATAAGATGAATTAGACCAACAAACCAATTCACCACCACCAACAACAACAAAAAATCTAGTGTAATCCCACAATTGGGGTCGATAGCGTGTACGCAACCTTACCCCGACCTTGTGAAGGTAGAGAGGTTGTTTCCAACAAACCAATTCACCAAAATCAAAAATAAAACAAACCCATTTTTCATCCCTTCCCCAACTGGATATCAAGAAAATACTTAATCACATAAAGTACATAAAGTATCATACACAGAATTACAACAAGAACATATTAGACAGTACCAATATAAACAAAAACATGATAAAGATCAAAACTTTGAAATAACCTTTAACAACACCAATAAAAAACAAGAAAAACCCATGCAATCAATTATTCTATAACCCCCCCCCCCCCC
>AWOL01S0001207.1:26679-57443 GCA_000715115.1 Nicotiana otophora | reverse complement strand
TGTGTTGGCAATAAGGTGAGGCTCTTGGCACTCTGGGATGCTACTAGGGAATGTCGTACCCTATGTTTGCAACAAGAAATGCAACCAGGGGATGTAGTACCTTACGTTGGCAATAAGGTGAGGCTCTTGGCACACTAGGATGCTAATAGGGAATGTCGTACCCTATGTTTGCAACAAGAAATGCAACCAGGGGATGTAGTACCCTGTGTTGGCAATAAGGTGAGGCTCTTGGCACTCTGGGATGCTACTAGGGAATGTCGTACCCTATGTTTGCAACAAGAAATGCAACCAGGGGATGTAGTACCCTGGGTTGACAATAAGGTGAGGATCTTGGCACTCTGGGATGCTACTAGGGAATCTCGCACCCTATGTTTGCAACAAGAAATGCAACCAGGGGATGTAGTACCCTGCGTTGGCAATAAGGTGAGGCTCTTTGCACTCTGGGATCCTACTAGGGAATGTCGTACCCTATGTTTGCAACAAGAAATGCAACCAGGGAATATAATACTCTATTTTGGCAGAGCGTAATGCAACCAGGGGATTTAGTACCCTGTGTTGAAGATAGGGTATTTGTCACGACCCAAAATCTATTAAAGGTCGTGATGGTGTCGGACACCGCGGTCATGCAAGCCAAAAATAAATACTTAATTTGGTTCTCATATTTAATATTTCTGAAATCATATTTCTTTCAATTTAATGGTAAAAGATGAAGTTTACAAAATAAATAATAATATCTTTAAAAATTCCAATATCGTACAATCCATAATCGCCTAAAACCCGGTGTCACAAGTGCATGAGCATTAACTAGGAATATAAAATAATATACAATATCTGTCCGGAATACAAATTGGACAGGAAAATATGAATACTCTGAAGGAGACTCTGCTGACTGCGGACTCGTAACGTGGAATGCAGCTCACCTATGTCCCCGCAATAATCGCGCCTCTGCGCCCACAAGGCCACTAGACATATATACACCTGCACAAAAACGTGCAGCAAGTGTAGCATGAGTACGTAAATTAACGCGCACCCAGTAAGTATCCCGTCTAACCTCGAAGAAGAAGTGATGAGGGGTCGACTTCGACACTTACTAAGGGCCAACAATATGATAATATGAAATTCTAATTAAGCATGATAAATACATCAATAAAACTCAGAACAAGAAATAATTGAAAAATTCATCACCCTATTTAAGGACCCAAATCACTTCCTTCATTTAAAACAAATAACCTTTCAAATAATGAATTTATACCAATTATAAAAGGAACTTACAGTTCTATTATCACACACAAATACCACTGAGGACGTTCGACGCGATCCAACATAAATGTAAATTGTGCACTGCCGAGGGTCGAACGGCGCGAACCATAGATGCATCTATTACCCCGCTCGCGAATCATACATGCGACGCGGTCAAATATAAATTTACCAATTCCTCAACTCAGTTCCATTTGATACAGTTAACAAATATAATCAAATAACGGTGTCCACAAGCATGGCATAAACCTAAAATTACCCGGACATAAACATGAATAGTAGCTACTTACGGACTCTCGTCACTCCAAGCGTACATAGCCCCCCCACAAATAACAACGTATATTAATTGAGTTCGCCTATGGGGTAAGTTCCCTCTTACAAGGTTAGAAAAGAGACTTACCTCACTCCGAAATTCCATAACCGGCTCCCAAGCCCTTCCAACAACTCAAATCGATGCCCAACGCTCCAAAACTAGTCATTAAAGGTATAAACCCATAAATATATACCCTAATACTCATTATAATTCAGTTTACAAAAATTCCTAACTCCGCTTGAAAAGTTGATAAAAATCATACACGGGCCCACATGCCCAGATTCTGAAAATTTTCGAAGATAAACTTTACCCATGACACCACAGACTCAAATATATAATTTATTCCAAATTCCATGTCCAATTTCGTGGTCAAAATTCAAAAATATAAATTTTTAAGTTTTCTACCAAAATCCCAAATTTGTACAAATGTTCAAGTCTAAATCCATATATGATCCAAGTATTTAACTTGCAATATGTGGAAATCACTTACCTTGTGTTGCTTGATGAAAATCCCTCCTTGAAGATCGCCATAATCGCCCCAACCAAGTGAAAATTAAGAGAAGAAGAGCCAAATCTTGCTCTTTAAAACAATCTGCCCAGCGACCTCTCGCACCTGCGGTTCCGCAGGTGCAGCCAAATTACCGCTTCTGCTCCTTCATACCCCTCAATTCCGCATCTGCGGCCCACATTAGCTTCCGCGCCTTCGCTCCTGCGGCTCCACGTGCGCAGGTGCGGTCCCGCTTCTGCGAAACTCGACCGCATCTGCGGTCCTCGCCTTCCCCAGCCTAAGCCGCTTCTGCAACCCTCATGGCCTCTTATGCATCTCCGCACCTGCGGCCCTAACCTCGCAGGTGTGGTTACACCAGAACTGGTGCACTTCAGCCATTCCCTAAGTCCAAAACTTGCTCCGTTAAGCACCCGGGACCCACCCGAGGCCCCCGGAACCTTAACCAAATATACCAACATGTCCCAAATCACATTACAAACTTAGTCGAGCCTTTAATTCACATCCAACAATGTTAAAAACACAAATCACCCTCCAATTCAAACTTAATGAACTTTGAAACTTTAAACTTCTACAATCGATGCCGAAACCTATCAAATCACGTCCGATTGACCTCAAATTTTGCACACAAGTCATAATTGACATTATGGACCTACTCCAACTTTCAGAAATCAGAATCTGACCCCGATATCAAAAGTCCATTCTCGGTCAAACTTCTCAAAATTATCCAAATTCCCAACTTTCGCCCAAATGATCCCAAAATGGCCTACGGACCTCCAAATCCACCCCCGGACGTACTCCTAAGACCGGAATCATCATATGGAGCTATTTCCAGACTCGGAATCCCAAACAGACGTTGATATCATTAAGATGCACTTCAACTCAAATTTATGAAATTCTTCCAAAAGTCTTACCTTCTACAATAGGTGCCAAAACGCTCTAGGGTCATCCAAAACTCGATCTGGACATACGCCTAAGTCTAAAATTATCATACGAACCTGTTGGAACCTTCCAATCCCGATTTCGAGATCATTTACTAAAAAATCAAACCTTAGTCAATTCTTCCAACTTAAAGCTTCCGAAATTAGAACTTTTCTTCCAAATCAACTCCGAACTTCCCGAAATTAACTTCCGACCACGTGTACAAGTCATAATGTCTGAAGTGAAGCTGCTCAGGGTCTCAAACCATTGTATGACGCGCTAGAGCTCAAAATGACCGGTTGGGTAGTTACATTCTCTCCCTTTTAAACATACGTTTGTCCGCAAACGTGCTAAGAACTGCTTCTGGAGTTATCTGAAATCGTTGTTTAACACTTCGTGCACCTACCCATGCTACCACAACCCAGTTGAGCACATTTGCTAGAGCAAATCTAAAAATCCTTCCCCGCTTTTGTTTAAGTCAAATAAGCCTTAGAGCCAAATTCCAACATCTGAAATTCTCTACCAAGTCAGTTTCCAACATACGAACACCGTATTAATCACTACACGATGCACCAATACAGGTTTGCATAACTCCGCGAAATCCACACCATGCACCGCATAATTCACATGACCATAATAACATCCCTTGATAACAATAGCCGAAATCCCCCGAATCCGATGCTTACAACACACCTCATGACCCATATAAGTCTTGTTCCAACTCTTGCAATACTACCACGACAGAGAAGATGTGTAGAACTCATAACCACCTACCGAATCACAATTTATGGAGTCTCTCCTCCCAACAAGAACCACTACCTCATTCTGGACTGAATAATAATTTTTGCTCTTAAATATGCTTCATAAAAATTCGATCGCACTGATCTCAGGTCCAAAATCTCATCTCACCCAGTACAAGTCATTCCGGTAATAAGCCACCACAAACACTACCAAAGGTCTCATATGACGCCACCATGTGCCAGCAATCCACAAATTCGAATGTGATACATAGGGAAAAACGAACTATGGAAAGAACTACTCAACCTACATAACTAATTAAACAATCGAAAGGAAGTTATGAACCTTACTCAGGAAAGGAGAAGCAAAACACGCAATAATAGATATGGGAAACTGTACTCAATAACACACTGGTGCGGCGTGCAACCCGATCCACACATGATACTGTTGCGGCATGCAACCCGATCCAACCATAATACCCGTGGCGACGTGCCACCCGATCCAATCAACATATCCGTGGCGGCATGCCATTCGATCCAACCATATACCCGCGGGCGTGCCACCCGATTCATATATAATAATCTAAGGAAAACACATATCAAGTCGTAACGCTTATACTCACGAAATGCCCGAATATTAACCATAAGCACGCCAAGTGCATAATACAAATCTTGGGGAGTCGGGTAGCGTCATACGCTATAAAACTCAAGCACGATTAAGGGCGGTATATGATCTGTATCTCGAGAGCCATCCTGCTCATATAATACCACAAACCATACGAGATCTCAATACGAGTGCAAATAATAAAACCATCTCATAACCCACTTGGTATAATATAGATTACACGGGATAACTGACGACAGGAATAACATCCAAGGCCCGAAGACCCTTCCGAAGACAACGTTATGCTGAGATGAGCACATCCGGCCTGATATAGAGCCCGCATTCACATATAGATCCATCAACGGACCTTAACTGATTCTGATCATACCATGCTTGGCTAAAAAGCCTCTCAAGGACCCACAACGACCTATTCACGACACATAAGAATAGCCGTCAAATCCGGAACAAACTTTCCACGATCCATAACAAAATGAACCGAGCGCCCTTCAGTCATAAATTCTCACATTAGTGATAGTACTACAATATCCATACTTGGTTTTAAAGCTTTAATCAATCAAGTGACTACATGACACACTTATACAATCTTCCGTGGGATACACTCCCACGACCCTCCGCACCAGGTAACAAGTCTGCACATCCATACCATCGGTCACACTAATGCTGTAAAGCACATCAAGAAGCTGCAATCAGTATACAAAGCCTCTTACACAGGACACCGATCTCAGGTGATGCTAAAGACAATACCAACTTACTCTAAACATCCAAATTCTTCCCTGATCATCTGAGCTCGTGACATTCTTGTCAACACCGAACCGCAACCTTGATCCTCAGCTTCCAATTTCCCATGCCGCTCGCTGCACCTAACATGACAATACGTGTGAGTACTAGAATTCCATAATAACCCCTGATCCACTAATAGGATAAACACTTTATCATATAGAAACCTTTTACTCAACTCATTTCAGGAGGACCATCGCTACACGTGTCTGAATTCCCAGACAGCAGAAAATACAACCTCATGTCATAATCTAAGATGCCATTACTCTTCCGGAATTCCCTTTACATAACAAAGCCATACGAATCAAATACCTCCCAAATCAACCAAGTTGTGGTGGCGCTCAAGCCCAAGTGCACGGTCACAAACTTCATGTATAACTTCACGCTGGAGAAACTGGCCACTGCCATAACCGTGCTGATTCAACCATTACCAACCGAGCCACTTCTTCTAATTTACTCGGGACTTGCCCTAGAAAGAATGATAGCTCCATTGAAAACATCATGAACCCAAATCCGCACTCATCCTGAGTGACCTTATTTCACGAGACCACATTGTCTCCAAAACCACGAACCATCTCATACTTTCCTTGTGCACATATTCGCATCTTTAACGGGTACACTCCTTATCATAATTTCCCTATGATTCCGAAGTTATTTTCTCCCATTCTTCCACTACTACACAACATACCAAAGATAACATAGAACATTTCAAGCCCCTTTTATAATCCGCTGCAATAGCTCAATACTTAACCATACTGCGGACTCGAAATCCTTATGCACCACATTTTAATTTTTGAATCCACTAGGACCGTTGTTGAGAGTCACCCACTCTGACTTGGTCCCGAATATAATCAAACCCCAAGGCTCTGCTAGCACATGAACACCCTCTCAAAAAAGGACCCGGCTGAATCACTTTCCTTGTAAATCACATCTACGCAAAGCATAAACTCCAAGTCTTCCCAAAGCCTGAACATGAATCGATAAGGCCAATTATAGCATATATTCCTCAAATCCTTGTCTCAAATCACCACTGGTGTCCTCTTTCTTTAGTCTTAATAATCCACTAATATGCTGATAACCAGAAACCTCACAAGTAGATAACCATGCAATCCAATCATAGACGCCCGGGCTCTCCTACTTAGCTTGAAGCTACCATTGCATAACTCTGGAACCTACCAAGATTCCTTCTTCCTTACTGACATGACCTTGCGCAATCGACCCACCAAATTCCTCGAAATCAAAAAGTTAACCATTTCATGAACGCCTTGAATCACTAGCCTTATTTACATATTCGACCTCTTACCAGATAGCCAGTAAATTTCTTCGTAGAAGTTTCATCAACACCATGAAATAGTTAACCTACTCACCCGAAATAACCCATATATGGAAATTCTATGCCGACATCTTCCAACAACACTGCACCAAGTGCAATTACTATGAAATCCTTAAACCATCCTGAGCCCGTGCTCATTCACCAGCCGTACAAGACCGTTCACTCTCCATTGACATCAACTAAACGTGCGACGATACATTCCAATCCAAAGTCATGTTGTATCCTTCTTCATATCATGCAACTCTTTTCCGTATAGCAGCCAATATTCCAAATTAAGTTCGTAGACTCAGTCACTGTCCACTATGAGTTCCAAATCACTCTAAACTATTCCCAAGGCGTATAGTCATCCTACCACAGAACCCATATGCTACTCTGCCACTCTCCCACTTTGGTCAAACCCTCTCCTTTAAGCAACTACCCGACTTCTGTTTCTCACACTTGGCCTTCTAGAAATTAACCACCGCAAGACACCCCCACATGTCCTTCATCATCTTTCGATGCCCATTTGTTGCCTTAACTCGATATATATCTCTGTAGCACTTGGACCAATAGATCGCTACCAACTTTAAACCTTTCTGAAGATCATCTTCCTTGAGCCCTCAACACCAGGACCACCGATTAAGTCCTAAACCACTGCACACTGCGATCTCTTACAGCTGCTTCCCCGGCACTGTTTCACACCATCCTACCCGAAGGCAAATTGATAAAGACCATAATATAGTCAAACTTAACACATTCAATCCAGGGAGACTATACCACATCACAGATGAAAATTCTACCATGCTCGAAATACCAAGTCTTATCACTCCGTCAATCCAAACCTGAACATTCATAGTTCGATTGCCTTTCCTTCGCCGGAAGTACAATACTGGATCTCTGAATCATGCACTGAGTAAACCTCCTTTCCAAGTCATTCACGACTTCGATGCATAGACAAGCATCCTACCATTACACAAACACGGTGCGATAGCAACGCACGAATCATCATAACAATCAATGCCAAATCTTGAAACCTTAGGTAATGCTGACACTGAGCTACAACGGAAGAACGACCTTCAGTGAGGCGATGATAATAGCCCAATCAAATATGCAGGGAGAAACATCCTACACCACATCTGTAGTACCATTAAAATTCCTCGATTCCCAATTTATAACAAGTGTTTCATGTCGCATAAGACGGAATAGAAAGGGAATGAAGGCATAAGCCTCAAAGGAATCGAGTCGCACGATGAGGAATCAAGAAGGGAAGTGCTCCTAACAGTCCTGTAGTCTCTCAAAGATAAGTACAGACGTCTCCGTACTGATCTGCAAGACTCTACTAGACTCGCTCATGACTCGTAAGACCTAAGTGAACCTAGTGCTCCGATACCATGTTGTCACGATCGAAAATCCATTAAAGGTCATGATGGCGCAGGACACTGCAGTCAGGCAAGCCAAACATAAATACTTAATTTGGTTCTCATTTTTAAAATTTCTGAAATCATATTTCCTCCAATTTAATGGTAAAATATGAAGTTTACAAAATAAATAATATTAACTTTAAAAATTCCAATACCGTACAACCCATAATCACCCAAAACCCGGTGTCACAAGTGCATGAGCATCAACTAGGAATATAAAATAATATACAATATTTGTCAGAATACAAATTGGACAAAAAAATATAAATACTCTGAAGGAGGCTCTGCTAACTGCAGACTCGTAACGTCGAATGCAACTCACCTAAATCCCCATAATAACTGCGCCTTTGCGTCCATAAGGCCACTAGACATATATACACCTCCACAAAAATGTGCAGCAAGTGTAGCATGAGTACGTAAATCAACGCGTACCCAGTAAGTATCCCGCCTAACCTCGAAAAAATAGTGACGAGGGGTCGACTTTGACACTTACTAAGGGCCAATAATATGATAATATGAAATTCCAATTAAGCATGATATATACATCAATAAAACTCAGAACAAGAAATAACTGAACAATTCATCACCCTATTTAAGGACCCAAATCACTTCCTTCATTTAAAACAAATAATCTTTCAAATAATGAATTTATACCAATTATAAAAGGAACTTCCAGTTCTATTATCACACACAAATACTACCGAGGACGTTCGGCCTGATCCAACATAAATGTAAACTGTGCACTGCCGAGTGTCGAAGGGCGTGAACCATAGATGCATCTATTACCCCGCCCGCGAATCATATATGCGACATGGTCAAATATAAATTTACCAAAAAATCATAACCATTTCTTGATTCTTTTCAAAATAAAGACAATTTGACTCGAAGATTTTAAATCCTAAAAAATAATCCTCAACTCAGTTCCATTTGATATAGTTAATAAATATAATCAAATAACGGTGTCCACAAGAATGGTATAAACCTAAAACTACCCGGACATAAACAGATATAGTAGCTACGTACGGACTCTCGTCACTTCATGCGTATGTAGCCCCTCCACAAATAACAACACATATTAATTAAGTTCGCCTATGGGGTAAGTTTCCTCTTACAAGGTTAGAAAAGAGACTTACCTCACTCCGAAATTCCATAACCGGCTCCCAAGCCCTTCCAACAACTCAAACCGATTCCCAACGCTCCAAAACTAGTCAATAAATGTGTAAACCCATAAGTATATACCCTAATACTCATTATAATTCAGTTTACAAAAGTTCCTAAATCCGCTTGAAAAGTCGATAAAAATCACCCTCGGGCCCACATGCCCGGATTTTGAAGATTTTCGAAGATAAACTTTACACATGACACCACTGACTCAAATATATAATTTATTCCAAATTCCATGTTCAATTTCGTGGTCAAAATCAAAAAATATAAATTTCTAGATTTTCTACCAAAATCCCAAATTGCTACAAATTTTCAAGTCTAAATCCATATATAATCCAAGTGTTTAATTTGCAATAGGTGAGAATCACTTACCTTGTGTTTCTTGATGAAAATCCCTCCTTGAAGCTCTCCAAAATCGCATCAACCAAGTGAAAAATGAGAGAAGAAGAGCCAAATCTCGCTCTTTAAAACAATCTGCCCAGTGACCTCTCGCACCTGCGGTCCCTTGACTGCTTTTGCGGTTTCGCAGGTGCGGCCAAATTACCGCTTCTGCGGTCCTCCTTCATACCCCTCAACTCCATATCTGTGGCCCACATACACTTATGCGCCTTCGCTCCTACGGCTCCACGTGCGTAGGTGCGGTCCAGCTTCTGCGAAACTCGACCGCATCTGCGGTCCCAGCCTTCCCCAGCCTAAGCCGCTTATGCGACCCTCATGGATGCTTAGCGGCTCCGCACCTGCGGCCCTAACCTTGCAGGTGCGGTTACACCAGAACTGGTGCACTTTAGCCATTCCCTAAGTCCAAAACTTGCTCCGTTAAGCACCCGGGACCCACCCGAGGCCCCCGGAACCTTAACCAAATATACCAACATGTCCCAAATCACATTACGAACTTAGTCGAGCCTTAAATTCACATCAAACAATGTTAAAAACACGAATCACCCTCCAATTCAAACTTAATGAACTTTGAAACTTCAAACTTCTACAATCGATGCCGAAACCTATCAAATCACGTCCGATTGACCTCAAATTTTGCACACAAGTCATAATTGACATTACGGACCTACTCCAACTTCTGGAAATCAGAATCTGACCCCGATATTAAAAGTCCACTCTCAGTCAAACTTCTCAAAATTATCCAAATTCCCAACTTTCACCCAAATGACCCCAAAATGGCTTACAGACCTCCAAATCCACATCCGGACGTGCTCCCAAGACCGGAATCATCATGCGGAGCTATTCCCAGACTTGGAATCCCAAACGGATGTCGATATCATTGAAATGAACTTCAACTAAAATTTATGAAATTCTTCCAAAATGCTAAGCTTCCACAATAGGCGTCGAAACGCTCCCGGGTCATCAAAATCCCGATCCAGACATACGCCTAAGTCCAAAAGCATCATACAAACCTGTTGGAACCTTTAAATCCCGATTCCAAGGTTGTTTACTCAAAAATCAAACCTTAGTCAATTCTTCTAACTTAAAGCTTTTGAAATTAGAATTTTTCTTCCAAATCAACTCCGAACTTCTAGAAGTTAAATTCCGACCATGCGTACAAGTCATAATACCTGAAGTGAAGCTGCTCAGGGTCTCAAACCGCTGTATGATGCGCTAGAGCTCAAAACGACCGATCGGATCGTTACAGTATTGATTCCCTATAATGAATTTCACTTACATGTAGAAAAATAATTGTTTCCTAAAATTGTTATGTTCCTATTCTGAACAAAGAAAGATTCGTTAGTTCTAAAATGGTGGTCAGTTTGTGGCCTTGATTTCTTGGGAGACTTGACCCTGCGTCCATTACACTTGTTAGAAAAACTGACTCCGTCGATGATTGTACAAATTACTGGGAGATTCTGTCTTTTCTTTCTGGAGATCTTCTTTCTCAACATCAAAACCTAACAATTTTGCGCCTATCACCATTTGTGTTTATTGTCCAAACACCCTTACTCCCAAAACAACTTTTAACTGAGTAACTTTTGTTAACCCTTGAAACGTTGTTCAATCCTTTAAGCCTTTTGTTCGTCAGGAAAAATCACAAATGGCTTCATGCCTTTTCCTATACGGTTTATGCCCAGCAATCTTTGCTTTATATAACGGGGAAACTGTAACCAATTTTGCGGCCTTTGCTTTGCTTTGCTTTAACCAAATTAGATTGAAAGGGACTCAAAAAAGTAATGTGAAAGAAAATAAGAAGGTGAACTAATAGGTATTACAACTTAATCAAGAAGTGTCCCTTTCAGAGGAAAAAATAAGAAAGGACTTATCTGGAGGAAATATGCTGACTTCAATGAACATGGCATGCACTTTGGTCTGGATGCCCGATCCGTTTGAACCGTCTAATTCTTGAAATCTGTTGTAAGCTTAATTTTGAAACTGAGTTTTTTGTCTTAACCATGCCTGTGTCGGGATGTATGAAGCCTTAAATCGATCAATGATGCCCTTTGTAGGTTTTCACCAATTGACCTCTCTCATTTGCCTTTATCTCAACTCACCATTGCCTTATAGTGCCCGTGAAGGTTTTCACCAATAAGACTCTCTCATTTATTTTTTCTCTCTTCAATGGCTGGGGCATTACCCATAGTATACTGACTTAGCATTCTCAAAAGTTGATCAGAAGGTTTTAGCAGGGAAAGGTAAAAAGAACTATTTAACTGAATTACAACTTTTGGAACCATTTTGATGGAACAATCATCAAAAAATAAAATAAAATCATGCCCCAGTTTATTTGAATACTGGGAAAATGTGGATTTTTGTTTTGGTGTGACCGAACCCTAGAGTGAGGCTACCTACGATCCTTTAGGAATCAGGTCGGACGCAGTTCAATTAACATGAACTTGTTTTGATGAAATTTTTCTATTTTATTTTTTCGATTAAGTACATTGGTTCCAAAAGAGGGGAAAACAAGGAAATATAAACAAGGCTTCAAAGGTCTAACTAGCGTTGACCAGTGTTTGGGTAGCGAAAATGATAGCCTTTCGTCATCCCAACCTGAGAATACTAAGTATAAAAGTGCCCCAACAGAGGCATGTCAGACATAGTATCTCTTGACCGCATCTGCGTTGACGGATATATCAATCACCTTTCCTTCTATATCTGACAAGTGTAGAGCTCATTTTGACAATACTTTCTTGAAGAGGTAAAGATCTTGCCAATTCGGGGCGAACTTTCCATTTGCTTCTTCCTGGTGCGGAAAGATACGTTTCAAAACAAGTTGTCCTACCTCGAATTGGCTTGGGCGCTCTTTCTTATTGTAAGCGCGTTCCATTCTTTGTTGGTATAACTGACCAAAACAAACTGCCGCCAAATGCTTTTCATCAATCAAACTCAACTGTTCCAATCGAGACTTGACCCAGTTAGTGTCATGGATCCCTGCTTCAATAATGATTCGGAGAGAGGGAATCTCAACTTCAGCAGGTATGACTGCTTCAGTGCCATAAACCAATAAGTAGGGCGTTGCGCCAACTGATGTACGTACAGTTGTCCGGTATCCCAAAAGGGAAAAAGGTAGTTTCTCGTGCCATTGCCTAGACCCTTGGATCATCTTCCTAAGAATCTTCTTGATGTTCTTATTCGCAGCTTCAACAACTCCATTAGCTTTGGACCGGTAAGGAGTAGAATTGTGATGCTCAATTTTAAATTGTTCACATACCTCCTTTATCATATGCCTATTCAAATTAGCAGCATTATCCGTGATAATGATTTTTGGAATACCGAAAAGATAGATGATGTTGGAGTGAACAAAGTCTACTACTGCTTTCTTGGTAACTTCTTTCAATGTAATAGTTTTACCCATTTCGTGAAGTAATCAATTGCAACCAAGATGAATATGTGCCCATTTGAAGTTTTTGGCTCGATTGGGCCAATGGCGTCCATTCCCCAAGAAACAAATAGCCAAGGAGCCGACATAGGATACAACTCTGAAGGAGGTGAGTGAATCAAGTCACTGTGAATCTGACACTAGTGACACTTGCGAACAAAACGAAAGCAATCTCGCTCCATAGTAAGCGAATAATATCCTGCCCGAAGGATTTTCTTTGCTAGAATATATCAATTCATGTGCGGACCATATACTCCTGTATGCACTTCATTTATAATTATTTCAGCTTCTTTGGCATCCACGCATCTCAACAAATTTAAATCCGGAGTCCTTTTGTATAGGATTTCCCCACTAAAAAAGAAACCATTAGAGAGTCGCCTAATAGTTCTCTTTTGATCCCTATTAGCATGTTTCGGATATTCTCTTATTTTTAGATACTGTTTAATATCACGGTACCATGGTTCACCATCTGGTTCTGCTTCAATTATATTGCAATAACCATGTTGATCCCAAATTTAAATTTCTAATGGGTCAATGTGAGTATTACCCGGGTATCGAATCATTGAGGCGAGGGTGTCCAAGGCATCATCTAATTCATTGTGAAACCTAGGAATGTACCTGAACTTGATGGACTTGAACCTTTTGCTAAGATCTCCACACATTGTCTATCTGGAATGAGCTTGATGTCTCGAGTCTCCCAATCACCTTGAGCCTGCTAGTGGGCATCGGCTTCTGAAAGATGTACTTCATGGGATCCATTCAGGATATGAGGTAAGTTGTATAGGCCAAAAGATAATGCCTAAGCTTCTAGGCGACCCAGGTTAAGGTGCAACATGTCCTTTCCAAAAGAATGTATTTGGCCTCATAAGTGGTGAACGTTTTGCTCAAATAATATTTTGCTTGTTCCTTTTTGCTTGTGGCATCATATTGGCCCAGAACACAACCAAAGGAACTATCCAGTACTGACAGATATAAAAATAGTGGCCTACCAGGTTCCGGCGGGACCAAAATAGGGGGATTTGACAAATATTCCTTAATCTTATCAAAAGCTTCTTGGCACTCATCTGTCCACTTGATAGCAGCGTTCCTTTTCAAAAACTTGAAAATGGGCTCACATGTGGTTGAAAGTTACGCGATGAACCTGCTGATGTAATTCAACCTCCCGAGTAAACTCATGACTTCTATTTTGTTCTTCGGGGGCGGCAACTCTCGAATGGTCTTTTTCTTGGAGGGATATAACTCAATGCCTCTTCGACTAAATATAAAACACAAAAGCTTCCCAAAAGGAGCTCCAAATGCGCATTTGGCTGGATTGAGTTTGAGATTGTACCTTCGTAGCCTTTCAAAGAACTTTTTCAAGTCTTGCACATGGTCAGCTTGTGTTCTGGACTTAATGATCACATCATCAACATACACTTCAATCTATTTGTGCATCATGTCATGGAATATGGTAGTCATGTCTCTCATGTAAGTTTCCCCTACATGCTTCAAACCAAATGGCATGACCTTATAACAATAAGTTCCCCGTGGAGTGGTGAAGGCAGTCTTTTCTGCATCTTCTTCATCCATCAGAATTTGGTGATACCAGGCATAACAATCCACAAAATATTGGATCTCATGTTTAGCACAATTATCAACAAGGATATGAATATTGGGTAAGGGAAAGTTGTCCTTCGGACTTGCTTTGTTTAAATCCCTATAGTCAACACAAACTCTGATTTTCCCATCCTTTTTTGGCACTGGCATAACATTTGCTAACCATGTGGTATATCGGACGACCCTGATCACATTTGCACTTAGTTGCTTCGTGATTTCCTCTATAATCTTATCACTCATGTCTGTCTTAAACTTCCTTTATTTTTGTTAGATTTCTGGAAAATTAGGGTATGTTAATCTTATGAACCGCTAAATCGGCACTCAAACTCGGCATGTCATCATGCGACCAATAAAATACATCTCTGTACTCGAAAAAAACTTGAATTATGGCATCTCTCATCTTTTGTTCAGTATGAATGCTTATTTTTGTTTCTCTGGTTTCTTCAGGACTTCCCAGGTTAATTGCCTCAGTTTCATTTAAGTTAGGCATAGGCTTATTCTCAAATTGATCCAATTCCCTTTTTATCTCCTTAAAAGCCCCATCTTCATCATACTCAACTTCTTGATTCATTATTTCGAGATTAGACAGCTTTTTAAGTCTGGGCATAAATTCCGCATGCATGTCATGTTTTTAAAGCCAGCGTGAACGAAACTGAAAATTATAATAAATTAACAAAAATTAGGGAAAGGAAAAGACAGAATTTTACTATGAAACTGGAACTTTATTTCATTGAATTTGAAAGGATAGAAGGGTTAACATCAAAGAAAAGCAATTAAACTAAAATATCTGGATTACAACCCTTAAAATAATCCAAATACAGAAAAAACAACAAAACAGACTATCAAAACTCCTTACTGATGGGAAGCGGAGTTGCTTCGCAGTTGTTGAGCGAGGTATCTGGACCAATCAACTGACCACTTGAACGGTTAAGGCCCTTACCAACTTGAACCATATTGATCTCATAGAACATCTCCTTGAGAACCTGGCAAACTTCATCAATGTCATCCTGAGTAGAGGGATTTTGGACTTCTTCAAATTGTGGCTTGACAAAAGAGTAGGCAATGTAAGGGATTGGTTTGGAAAAATTCCAATCATTTTTTTATGGGCCTTGGCTCTGTCTATGTCGGCTGATGTTGGTTTAAAACCCAAGCCAAAGGTATCTTTCTTCGAAAAAGGAGCAATAAGGTTCATAATTCCCTGCAGAGAGGATCCTAATCCTTTTCCTGGTTTATAGCCGTTCCTTAACATCAGCGCAGCTACCATCATGGATGTGGCTGAAAGATAGGGATGCAGAATTGGTTTTCCTTCTTCCACTTGGTCAACCTCAATCACCTCAAAAGCTTAATATATGATGGATTCACACCCTTCCTTGACCTCGATACATGAAAGGAACGGGTCTTTATAGACGGATGAGTCGTCCTCCCTACGAACAACAATTGCTTGCATATCATACTCGAATTTGACCATTTGATGTAGGGTGGATGGTACAACTCTGGCCATATGGATCCACGTCCTTCCCAGAAGAAAATTATAGGAAGTTTCCATATCCAACACTTGAAAGACAATGTTGAAATCAACCGGGCCGATCATCATGGTGAGTTCGATTTCCCCAATAGTGTCTCTTTTTGAACCATCAAAAGCTCTGATGCTGACATTACTAGTTCGAATTCTATTAGTGTCAATGTTCAGCTGTTGTAGAGTAGAAAGAGGGCATATATCTACACTTGAGCCTCCATCAATCATGACTCGTTTTACGTAGTGCCCTTCACATTTGAACATAAGATGCAAAGCTCTATTGTGCCCAGCTCCTTCCTCAGGCAAATCATCATTGCTGAAAGTAATTCTATTTACTTCAAAGAATCTTTAAGCCATTTATTCTAGCTGATTCACCGTTGTCTTTTCTGAGATATATGCCTCGTTCAGAGTTTTGATCAACACACGGCGATGCTCTTTCGAGTGCAAAAGTAGAGATAACAAAGATATCTGAGCAGGGGTTTTCCTTAGTTGGTCAATGATTGAGTAATCTTGCATTTTCATCTTCTTAAGAAATTCCTCCGCTTCTTTTTCTGCAACGGGTTCTTTCACTAGCAAGTGACTTTCCCTGCCTTGCTTAGCTTTTCTCAATTCCTCTAGTGAGTAGCACCTTCCAGAACGGGTCAAGCTCCCATTTCATATGTTTCTTCAACTATCTCTTTTCCTTTGTATGTAATGACAGTCTTGTTATAATTCCAGGGAATAGCTTTTGTGTTTGTCATTGGGAGTTGTGCAACAGGTCGGATAACGACAGACTCTGTTATATTTCTCAAACCATTATTCAGAACGATCTTTTGAATGCCCCAGGGATGTAAAGTTTGGGCCCACCCAATTGAACCTCAACTCTATTTGTGCTTCTAGGGACATAGAGAATCGATTTTCCCAAACCTGCCAAGTTCAAGCTAGAACTCGCACCTTTCACAATCAACGGTGCCAATTGCGGTGGGCTTACTATCACTTTTGGTTCTTTCCCTATGGTTCCAACAACCATATCTGTCTTTCCAGACTGCGTATAATCCTGATCATCACAAATAATCCCAATAAAATATGTATTATTATGAGTTGGGAGTGGATTGTTTGTGATATTAGGAGTATCCTCATTGTTTGTCACCACAATTGCCTTCGCTTCAACTAAATCTTCAATGGCTTTCTTTAACGTCCAATAATTTTTGGTACTATGACCTTGGGTGTTAGAGTGATACTCACATTTTGCATTTGAGTCAAAACCTTTCAAATTTGGATTCACATAACGCGGCATGATAGGTTCAATCAACTGCAACTGCATCAATTTTTGAAATAGGCTTGTATATGATTCTCCAATTGGGGTGAACTCTTTCTTTGACTCCTGTTCTCTCACATATTCCTGTCGGGGACGCGGATTATATGGCGCCTGAAAATTCGGCCGGATTTGACTGGAGCCTTGTGGAATCGGTGCCCGCCATTGTTGGTGATTGTGAGGCCTAGCATAAGCCTGCGTATTAAACACTGTGTATTGTTGTGGGGAAACGGAGTATCAGGGACCCTGAGGTGGATAGTAATGTTGAGGAGAATTGGATTGTCCTTGTTGGAATTGCACATAAGAAGGAACTATTCCTCTTTGAAATTCCCCGAACCCAGATGCCATCATGGATCCTTCCTCTTTCTTTTTTCGATTTCTGAAACTGCCTGACCCGCTTTGAATTGCTTGTGTGGTTGCCTTAAGAGCTGCCTGACTCATAATTTTGCCCGACTTCATGCCATTCTCAAATATTTCTCCAATCTTAATCGCCTCAGCGAAGGGTTTACCAATGGCGGCCAACATGCAATGGAGGTAATCAGGATCCTGAGCTTGGAGAAAATAGTCAATCATTTCTGCCTCTTTCATTGGTGGTTTGACCCTAGCAGCCTACTCTCTCCACTTGATTGCATATTCTCTGAAACCTTTTGTTGGTTTCTTCTTTATGTTGACGAGAGAGGAACGGTCTGGCACTATATCAATATTGTACTGAAACTGTTGGATAAAATCTTGAGCCATGTCGTTTCAAACATGTCAGTGAGAGATGTCTTGAACTATGAACCATTCTGAAGCAATTCCTGTTAAACTTTCCCAAAATAAGCCATGAGTAATTCTTCTTTGCTTCCTGCTCCCCTCAATTGGTTACAATACCTCTTCAAATGGGCAACGGGATCACCATGCCCATCATACCTGTCAAACTTGGGGTCTTGAAGCCGGGTGGCAAATGAACATGGGGGAACATGCATAGATTGTTAAACAAAACACTCTTGTGGCCTCCCAAACCCTGTATGTTTCTCATGGTTTGTTCCAAGATTTTTATTTTTCTGGTCATTTCCTCTTGTTCCATATTCTTGTCGGGCTTTTCGATCTCGATTGGGAACATGTTCTAAGGAGTATGCTTGTATGAATCTGGAACCTTGAAAGTCAGTTCTGGAGAGTAATGTTGGGCATCATGAGCATTTAATTGTGGATCATTGTTGGACTTTTGAGCAAGAGGCGGTTGAGGGACAGTGAAAGCATAAGTAATGGGTACAGTAGGTAGGTCATTTCGAGGGGTGCGGTTTGAGGATGTGGAATGGAGGTACTAGGGATAGTGGAAAGGTTAGTGCTCGGGCTGAATCCGGGTTGGTATAATGGGTTATTTGTTATGGAGATGGGAACTTGAGTTGCAACTGACACATTATGAAGATTATCCGAAGGCCCTATGGGTAGTGGGGGCGATTCATGTCCATTCACACAGGCTTGGTACATCTCTGCCAATTGTTACTTCAACACTCTTACTTCTTCAACTAGTCCCAAACCTTGTTCGACCAATTGTCCATGGACATCATCATTATCTGACTCATTCTCACTGTTGTTTTCCATTCTACTTTTTCCTTTTGATCTCTGTTGTAAGGGTGAGTCGCCAGTTTAAACCACAAATCAACCACCTCTGTTTAACTTTATCTTTAAAATGACAAACAACAAACGTGTTAGAGTTAGGCATTTTGCAGATATTAATCACACATTGTATGTCATGCACCTAATGCCATTTTCATATCTAAAATGAGCTTGGAAGGCTTCATGCTTCATCCCGGCTTATTGGTTTATTTCCTCGTGAATTTAACTCTTTCTTTTTTCTCCTTTTTTTTCTTTTTTTTTTGTCTCAATTTTTTTCTTTCTTTTTTTTAAGATTAATTTTGGCTATGATCGCATCCGATGAGGATTGCCTACGTATCATGACACCGCATGAATTATACCATTACGTAGTTCAAGGGGAAATAATGACAATTTTGATGATTTCTTTTTAATGTAAAAATAAAAAAACCTAAAATGTTTTTCATTCATTTTCAATCAAAAATTTTTATATACAATGAGAGAAAAGGAAATATATAGAAGCTGACTCTAATGACTCTAAAGACATAAAACATGACTGGAATAAAACAAACTTTGATAAGAATAAAAGACTCCAAATAAAAAATTAAAAATACAACAAACGAAAATGAAACTAAAAGCTGATTGACTGTACTAAAACTTTAATCCTCAATGGTCTTCTTGCTTAAATTGATATCATCAATGATATGCATCTCTTGGCCTCCACTCTCCCCCCAAAGTCTCGTACAAATTCTGAAACACAACCGGCAACTGTGGAACGAGGGCACGTGCCTGTTGACCAACTTTCTCATTGTTGGCCAATCGAAGTACTTGATCTCTGGCTTTCCCCATATTCACGTGACAATTCTGCAACCACATCTAGGTAGTGTTGAGGGCGTGCACCATCTGAGCCTCCCGCCTCTCATACTATTCAATACGATGGTTTAGAACACCTCTCTCTATCATCCACTGACGCCGTTCTGCCTCAAAATCTGCATGTTGATGATCCCTCTTCTGCCTTTTGTTTCTTCTAATTGTGCATGAATCTGACCCTTTGAGCGTATCCAATGGATCCTTTCTCTTTCAAACTGCTCTTTCTGCTAATCAAACTCCAATTGTTGCTGGTGCGCATCCTCTTCAATGATACTCAAGTCTTCTTGCAACTTATGTATTTCAACATTTTTGTTCGCCTCAACTCTTCTGACTAAACCAATCATGTTTGCCAGTTCTTCTTCTAAGCGGTCCGCCTTATTTTTAGCATGCTTTAGATCTTTATCCATGACCCGTAAGGTAGATTGATAATCTTTCTCAATATTTAAACAAATCTGAGCGACTCTGGCTTGCTGCTGGGATTGTTGTTTGGCTATGGTCATATGAGCATGCTCCAATTCGTCTTTCAGCCTTTCTATAGTTCTTTGATCATTTCTCCTCTTGTTCGACCCCTCAGACCTATCTCTAAAAGACGAAGGATCATGAAACCAGGTAATATATTCAGGGATCACCTCTCCACGATCTCGGTCTTCTACCATTTCATTCAACTCTGAGACCTTACTTGTATACCAAATTTTCATAATTTCTTCTTTGTCATGAGGTTGATCTTTACCAAAATCATAATAAAACTTGCTCATATCTCGTGTTGGTGGCACCTCTTGTAGTCGTGCAAACTGGCGCATTAGCCGAAGTGGAGCATAGGGCTGAGCACCATCCAATCCTATGAGTACCAAATAAGAATGGTATGCAGATTTACATATGACCTCTTTAGAGGAAAACCAATCGTAGCTCCGAGTGATCTATTTGGCGGACAGAGTAAGAAGTAGTTCTTTCCAAGCATCTATCCCTTCTGGTAAGTCATATTTGTCAATTCTTTTCTCGTGAGCATAAGTATGATTGGGCCATAGCTCACAAAAATCAATGATCGTAGGATGACGATAGAAATGCTCCAAAAACCATATCTGTAGCAAACTGTTGCAACCATCAAAGTTTCGCGCGCCCAATTTACATCTAGTTAAAGAACGAAAAATGCAAGAAAGAATCATAGGGACCAAAGTATAATCATCCCCTTCTAAGGTCAGAGCCTCAACTACACCTGCCAAGCGGATGTCAATGCGTCCTTCCCTTTCGGGAAAACTACACGCCCCAGAAAAACAACTATAAATGCAAACCTTTTATGAACCTTCTGTGTTTCCTTATTTTCCTTTGATTTCAATTTTCCCACATTTCTTTCGAAATTGCATTCTAGGCCATACAAGTGAAACAGAAATCCCAACTTAACCTACTCGCCTCCTAAACCTTCATATTGTCCGTAATTTATGTTCAAGAGCTTCAGAAACTTACCCTCATTTACATATTTTGGTACTATGGGCCTTTAGCGGCGAAGATTGCGGCCCCACCCCTGGAAATGGGCGATTTCCTCCAAGGTCGGAGTCATTTCACAGTCGGTAAAACAGAACACATTGTTTTCAGGATCCTAGTGCGGAATCAAATCTTCGATTACATCCCTCCTGGTCTTGATCGTCATCATGTGAAATAAATGTCCCAAGTACTTCTTTATCTTGTTTCATTCATATTCCTTAAAGTCTCTCCACCAATCCTACAACAATTATGGTATCTGATCGACTATTAGAAAATCTGGTATCCCTTCTGATCTGGGCCTCTTTTTAGATTTACCTCTTTCCCCACTCATGGTGTGCCTGTTTACCCAGACACGAGGTTAGGCTTTAATCAAATATTTTATTGACACAAAAAATCTGATTTCTCGGGTTTTGACTCTATAAAAATAAAAAATAAAAGCCAAACTATGGGACTAAAAAACAAAAAGATTACATTAGTAAAATAATCATGAAATTAAAAAATAAAAGGCTCAAAATGACTATTTTTTCGTAAACACAAGTGAACATAAAAAATAAAAAATAAACTGGCCTCCTATTTTGCATTTCCAAGGAAAGTTTCAAGGCTTTTTCGACAAAAAGGACCAGATGCAAGGGCAAATTTGGTTAAAAGAGATAAAACTGATAAAGTGACTATATTATTATTATTATTATTTGATTTTTTTTTTGAAAAAAAATGGGTTGAACCTGATGAAGGTTGCTTACATAACTCACATCCGGTGAGAATCAAACCCGCGTAGTTCGGTTAAAATAAAAAAATATTTTAAAATTTGTGATTTTACACATTAGAACCCTTTAAAACTTTATTTAAAAAAATGGGTACTTTATGAAATTTTGAGGAAATTTTCTCTTTCTCTCTCCCCTGTTCAATCAATTTATCCTAAAGCTGGTCAACATTTGAGTAAAGCCTATCAAATAATGTTACATGTAGCATAGAAAGATGAACATGTTGATCTAAAAAATTGGTACCTGTCCTAGATGCGCCCGGCCCCTGTGTCGAGTCCCGCTAAGTCCAATGCACATGATGCAAATAAAGCGTAACCTACTAGGTATATTCATTTTTTGTGGCTAGTTCTTCTAAGTTTTCAAATCCTAAAGGAGATGGTATCTAGACCTGGCTTACCCCGGGTGGACGACCTGAGCCAAGGAGCATTAAGCGTCACTAGTAGTAGAACAACACTGGCTAGCTAACGGCTCTCCCGCCTAAACATGTGTGACTAAATCCTTCACTAGAAGCTGGTAGGCTAACTGGCTTTATCTCAAGACAGAAATTTTGTGATGCTGGTAGGCAAACAACATAACTTCCTATCAGAAGACTCAGAGGGGTGCGAGAGAAGATACAATTTATATCATTGTTCAAATAAATGTTAAAGCGGTAAATAAGCGACAAATAGCACATTAGGCTCCCAAACACAATAATATCCAAAACATGATAAAAGCCAAACAAGAATCAATATACAAAGCTCGAATTCTTATTAATTATCCCCAGCAGAGTGTGGCTGGCAACACACCGATAAGAGGGACTCTACTGACACAACTCCATGACACCTTAAAACTCTTAAATCGTGCTATGATACCAAGTTTGTCACGCCCCGAACTTGGGGAGCATGACCAACACTCAACCGAGTAAACCCCGTCAAGCAAGCCTACTTTACATCAACATCTCATCATAACTCATTCATGATTTACCATAACATAATTAGAACTTGACTTTCAAATTGGATGAATTTGGCTCAATGGCCTAAATTTCTCTTCATGATGGATACATAGCTTTATAAATAACTATGAACACAAATACATGTCACGCCCCGACCTCGGGGAGCGCGACCGGCGTTTAATAGTTACCCCAGTCGAGCAAGCCTGCACAGTGCCGTCTACCCAACTCACCCACAAATAAAGAGACGAATACATTTCACTAATTAGTAAGTAAGAAGTCATGTGAACAACACCATTTCATTTCCATTAGTTACGTCCTTAACAAATGTTCAAAACCGTACATTGTACAATCATAGTTAAAGTGGGACAGATGATACAATTACAATATTTTTAGTTTTAAATTTTCCAAAACAGACACAACCCACACTATGTCTACGGAGCCTCTAACAGGAACAAAAGAGTGCTATGACACTGCCTGCAATAAGGCCCCGACTATACCTCAGAATGATATGTACAAAGGATAGAAGATACAGGACCCCGAAATGAAATCACATAATACCAAATCAGCTGAGGAGAGGGTGTGCTGCTATCACTGATCAATATCACCTGCTATGGAATCACCTGCTCCATTAAAGATGCAGCGCCCCCGAAAAAATGGACGTTAGTACATATGAAATAGTACTAGTATGTAAAACTAAACACCCTCTCAATAGAACGAGCAACAGAAAACGGAGAATAAAACATGATATCAATAAGAGACTCAAACGGTATCAAAGTGTCACATTAGGGGAAACATAAATTTCAAATAGGTTTCGGTAATTTAAGTTAGGAGATCTTTAGCACCGATATACCATCGTGTTTTAGCACAGAGTCCGATCTCATCCCGACAGGCTAAGCCGTCTCACCCCGAGCAATACACTTACAATACCACCATGTGCACGGCATGGCGTTCGATCTCAGCCCGATCGGCTAAGCCGTCTCACCACAATGTCGTGTGGGTCGACGTTACATAATATCTAGCTAGCAATAATCTCATCCCATTTAAGGGGAAAATATCTCAACACACCAATCCCATCCCATATAAGGGGAAACAGTCTCATCATATTAACGCTGGGATTTACCCCTCAATCACTCCTACACTGGCATGTGTAGTTTCGGGGTTAGGTTGTTCCGACCTACCCTTCCTCGGTGGCTNTCTATTATCCCACTACCCAAAGCTTACCCCAAAGAGCTCAACAATCTCCCCACTACCCTAGCTGGTACATGCATGTAAAATAAAAAACTCCCACACCCCAGAATTTACTTCTCTTATGAGTTATTTCAGTTAAAATCACGAAATTGAGGGCTATCGAGTAAAAACTTACCTCTGGGATGAAGACCTAGTGAATTCTTCTTACAATTTCTTCAACTTTGAGCAAGAATTGATGGATTATGGGCTTAGGAACTCCCCTTCTCACTCTTTGGCACTCCCTCACTCTAGAATATATGTTTCTGCTTCAGAAGTGGTCCATTACTCTAATATATCGAAATTGGGTCGGGTAAAAACAACATTAGAAAAAAGGAGCCTCGTCACAGATCTGCGGTTACATATGCGACCGCATCATGCTTTTGTGGTCTGCAAAATGGGCCGCGAAATGGTCCTCCGGAACTGGGCAATCAGCCCCACTCTGCGGCCATTATGCGGTCCGTTGACCTATTCTGCGGTCGCATAATGCACCGCAGAACCTCCCTCCGAAAAATTTTCATGTTGGTTTTGCGGTCGATGTGCGGCCCGCGAAATGGTTTTGCGATCGCATAGTGACCACACAATATCACCCAAACTTTGCCCAATGTTTTGCTTCATTTTGCGTCCATTCTGCGGCCCGCAGAGTGATTCTGCGACCGCATAGTGGGCCGCAGAAATATCTTTTTCTGCCAAAAAATTTCCTATACTCCCCAGCGCACTGTCCAACCCAAGAAGTCTGTACCGCAGCGAGTCTCCACATTCGTCAACACATAGTCTACTTCGACACCACGAAATCCTGGGTTTTAGGTATAATATTTACGGGGCCTCACAATACATGACAAAACTCAAAACTTTAAGTACGTGACCCACAATTTACATAGAGCTTCTATGACAATAGATACCTAAATACATAAAATGAACTAGACCCAAACACCCACTAGAACTATAACGGGCTCACCATAAGCTGAGTAGTGAAGAAAATCCCTATCAAAGATCCATATCATCCTGTAGAAGTATACCTGTATCCATTAAAAGATGCAGCACCCCCGGCAAAAGGGACGTGAGTACATGTGGAATAGTACTCATATGTAAGGCAGACAAAACAACATATGAAAATACGGTAACTCAAATAAGAGGCAAATAAAGTACATCAAGAAACTATGAAACATCCCATAAAATCAAATTTCAAGTCTTATTATACTTACATCATTCTGAACTTCTTTTGGGATCAATTGAGCCATATGAATTATGCGTGGGATACAAAATAAAATATAAATATAACAACATGTGCAAACAAGGGCAACGAAAGTGGCACCTATATTTTGTGTTTGCTATGCGTCTTACTAGACGGTCCATAGCCCTCTCTTACTATGCACATTATACACCTATGCACATTCACAATAGCAATAACATCTCTGTCACGATCCAAACCGATGGGCCGCAATGGGCACTCGGTACCTTACTCAATCGAGTACCAACGTAACGTATCTTTCGTATCATTCTATCATAGGTAAGTGGGCCAGAAGGGGCGTCATGAGATAACCAGAGTAAACATGAGGGAATACCCGACATAGAATGACCCAACCTGATATAGAAACTCATACCTGTGACATACGGGCCTATAAAGCCAACGTGATCGTTTATATACTTAAAACATAGGCCGACAAGGCCATACAAGCATCCGTATACATGACATCTATCTACAAGCCTCTAAGAGTACATAAGTATTATAAAGGTCGGGACTAGGCCCCGCTATACCAATCAATACATGTCCTAATTATAATGACCAAATAAGCAACTCCGGAGCAAATGGAGCGCACCAACACCTTCCGCTGAGCCGATAACCTACTTGGAGGACTCTCAACCTATCTATCGGGACCTACGGGCATGAAATACAGCGTTCCCAAGCAAAAGGAACGTCAGTACAAATAATGTACCGAGCATGTAAGGAATGCAAATCGGTAAATAATAGACATGAGAGAAACATGGAGTAAAAGACTCAACATGTAAGTCTGAATAGCTTTGTGAATCATTTAATATTTATAATATCATGCATATGCGTATAAATGTCATACCATGCATAGGTATATGCGTTCATAACATCATCAAGCCTCTGGGGGCATCCCATCATATCATCTTGGCCACTGTGGGCAAAATCATCAACTATACCAGATGATCAGGTGGTGGTGCGTAGATAACGCCGTAACCTTTTTCCATATCCCATATACATATAATATACGCGTATATAACGCCATCTTGTCATTAGTCAATGTATATGTATAAATGAATGCAATGCATGCGAAGTACGTCAATAAAATCTCTCGAACGTCATGAGACCATTATGCCTTTGATTAATGTCATAAAGTAAACTTTATCAACTTACGTATTTTCTGAGACCCATGAACAGATGATAGAATAACAGGACACATGGGGAATTAAGAACGTAGGCATTTCTAGCACCTCTATGAATAGAGTCATTTATGAAAGTTGTGCATTTGCTCGTTTCATTTGTAACGTATGGATCATGCCAAAAGGAAAGAAGGAATAGCCTTAACATACCTGAACCGATTTTCTTCACAATCCCTCTAACACATGTCTTTTGCAAAAACACGTAACGGCGGATCGAAGTAGAGAAAAATCCGTATGATATTCTTGAGAAAGATTGCACCGTGCTTTCTTAGAATTGCATCTCACGCATAATAGGATCTTGTATGAATTTTTGTTGAAGCAATTTATGTGCCATAGCAGATCCGTATGATGCCTTTCCCAAAATGAATGAATGAATTTTAAAGGTCCCTTATTATAGTGGTGTGGGCCCCACTTTATAAGGCTTACTTAGCCACCCAAAAATCTCCTAAAATGCCACCTAAATTTCCTAAACCAAAAGTCACTACTTGGTTTTTTATCCAACCTCATGGGCTGCCACGTTGGGGGCCCTTACTCTTATCCAAATATTCACCCCTTTTTCCTTAATCAACTTTGTTAATCCCCCACTAATCCAATAATTAACCAATTACTCACATAATTAAAAATTATCTCAAATTACTTAAAATACTACTTAATTTTAACACACTTTATACATCTTACTATCATGGTCATATGGTACCTTGTATGGCACTAGTCCATAAATACCGGGTATTATAACTCGGGCCGTATTTTATCTCAAAATGACAACCTTCGACGAAACTCATTTTCTTCGATTCGCTTACCCTCTCACCTTCACGAATTTACTTATCACTTGTTTGAAATAGCATAATACTTGTAACTTCAAAATAATCTCATTTTCGAGCTTTCATCAATTTACTTATGGCATACTTTCACGTACGAAAACATGGGGTATAACATTCTCAAATTCCTAATAGATGTTCAAGATATCAGGATGGAAGACAGACCTTCTATAAACTTAGTCGATTCTATCGAATCTTATGCACCTCACTTTTCATCTTGATTCCGAAGCAACTATTTCCACCAATACTCATCCCGATAGGACTTCACATGTCTAAAATGTCACATTAATACTGATTTAATACATCCACACCTAACCCGAATTTACGGAGTGTTACATTATCTCCCCCTTGGTATCATTCGTCCTCGAATGATTATCCTCACTATAACTACGGCTAACTCTGGTCCTTAAACGGGTCTGATGGAAACATGTGAACACTAAACTATCATGAACACATGCATACTAAACTGAATGAATACATGATTACTAATCTGCTGAGATACTAAACTGAATGACTACTGAACTGACTGAATACTAAAAGATATGGAGATTATAATACAAGGTCTAAATGAAAAGGTTAGTTACCTTCCACATTTCTCTCACGACCCAAACTGAAGTGCCGCGACGAGCACCTGATGCCTAACTCAACCGAGTACCAACGTATTATCATTGGATCATGCCAAAAGGAAAGAAGGGATAGCCTTAACATACCTTATAGAAATCTGTCCAATAACAATGCTAAACTCAGCTCACTGCACCTTAATTTACAACAATGATAGTGAAACTATTGTCAAGCTACGAATGACTCTCTCGTTTATATAACGAAAGTAACTTAATCTGTAACAAAACGGGCAGTATTTTCCCAGATTTTATTGCTTCCTCAAGAAAACTATAGGCGAGACAACAACACAATACAATCAGCAACTCAAAAATAGTCTTATTTGCTTCCTCAATGTATAATTTTAGTATTTTTGCAATTAGAACAATCTTATTTAATTAGTGCAAAAATTGTCCAAGTTTTGATCTTTTTAGCCCAAATTGAGGCCCAAATTTCGGACAACCCAAGACCCATCAACCCAACCCACCAGACCTTTTTAATCTTAGCTTTCTATCCTTAACAATCAAATTGTCCATATTAACTATCACACCCTACATATAAGCTTCATCTGAGGGAGAACCCTAAGGCCTAAGGGAAGAAAAAGTTGCGCAAGTCTTCTTCTCCAACAAAAATCCAGCAGCTTCTCTCCATGAAAACTGGCTCAAAACCAGTCCCTAAACTATCCTGTTTGTGACCTCCTCCTTCCTTTAAAATTATCACTTCAATCCTTGTGTCCTTCACCATAAAAATCGACACCAAACCCATTCAAAGTTGCTGAATCATGTCATGGTTTTCGAGTCAAAGTCGAGATCGTTATCGAGCTTCGGTCTAAGGTTCTTCGCTGGTTTCTCTTTTGAAAACTTTGGAACCAATGTTGTCTGCTTGATCGAGCTACAAAAAGAGAAAGAAATCATCACTTGAGGTTCATCTTCTTTTCCAGTTCTTTTAGTAATGCTTTAGTTTGTGTTTATAAAATTGTTGAATGAATAGCATGTTGCTATGTGTTAGAAATAATCAGTCCACTTCCTTAGATGATGTTTATATTTTGTTTCATGTTTAATCCTTCTCAATTCTAAGGTTCAATTAGTTTCTATGGTGGTTGAATTGTTGGCCAGATAATAAATCTATTTATTAATTGATCTTATGTTCTAGGTTTAGTTGAAGATTAGGAAAATAATTGGGTAGCACTGTCGGATAAGAATTTCAAATCGGATAAGGAAATTTGGACCTAAGCATTGGGCTAAGGTCAATGGGAATTAAGTGGGCACAAATGAATAGTGTTGGCGGTCAGATGATTTTCATATTTTTGGGCTCAATAGTTGGGTTGTGAAGAAATGAGTAAAGCTGGCCCATTTTTATTTATTTATAGATTAATGGATCATCTGAATCTTTCTAGCTTAGTCAAATAATTTAACTTGTTAATAAATCCAATAGCTAATCTTACTCTTTATCCACAATCAATTTTCATAATTCTCAATACCTTCGCACAATACTTTAGCTTTAGGAAAATAACTCATAAATATGTTAGTGTGCTTTAGGCGCGTATTAATCAAATTATTGTGATTGTATACACGTTCGTGTGACATAATTAAGATTCCCAAACAATCTTAATAAATTAATAATATCACGACCCAAATTCCATTAGAGGTCGTGATGAAGCCTAACACCGCTGTCAGGCTAGCCAACAATAATTGATTAACTTAGTTACCCATTTTAGTATTTGAAATCACTATTTCCTTCAATTTAATAATAAAAGGTGGACTTTACAAAGTAAATAAAAATATTTTTATAATTTCAATACCAAACAACCCAAAATCTCTCCAAAACCCTGTCTCACAAGTGCATGAGCATCAACTAGAAAGTAAAATAAAATACAGCATCTGTCCGGGATACAAATTGGACAGGAAAAATATAAATACTCTGAAGGAGGCTCTGCTGGCTGCGAGTCATAATATGGAATACATCTCACCTAAATCCCCGCATTTAACCATGCCTCTACTCCCACGAGGCCGCTAGATATATATGTACCTGCACAAATGTGCAGCAAGTGTAGTATGAGTACATAAATTAATGCGTACCCAGTAAGTATCTCGTCTAACCTCGAAGAAGTAGTGACGAGGAATCGACTCCGACACTTACTAGGGGCTAACAATATAATGCCAATCTTATATTTAAACATGGAATACATAACATAGCTGAAAATTCAATAACCGGAAATAATCAACAATCCTTTTTACTAATAGAACTACCCAAATTCATTTCCATCATTTAACAATTTTATATCTTAAGCCAATAAGGCAGCGTCAATTAATATTAGTTCCAAAGAGTTATCATGCGCAAGTCATGCCGAGGTTGTACGGCCCGATCCAACATATAAATATAAAATGTGCACTGCCGAGGGTCGAACGGCACGAACCAACATATAAATATAAACTGTGCACTGCCGAGGGTTGAACGGCAAGAACCATAGATGTATCTATTAACCTGTCGAGACAAACGGCCCGCTCCCATGAGAGTAGTGGAAATCTACCCTGCTCGCAGAATATATTTGTGACGCGGTTGCACATAGATTTCTTAAGATATTATAATATTCTTAAATTCTTTTTCAAAAATACGAAATTCAATGAAAACTTTCAAGTCTCGAAATCCTAAATTTCAACTCTTTTCAAGGCATTTAATAAGCATACTCGATCTCAATTCTTTTCAAGGAAAATAATAAACATAATCAAATAACGGTATCAACGAGACATGGTGTAAACCTAAAACTACCCGGACATAGGCATAATAACTAGTAGCTACATACGGACTCTTGTCACCTCGTGCATACGTAGCCCCGCTACCC